>BGPR01000514.1:273104-302682 GCA_013235015.1 Araneus ventricosus
ATTAAGTCGGTTGTTCTATCTGCGCCACTCTTGCACTAAGCTTTTAGAATAAGTAATCGTGAATGAAATATCTTTCGAATGTCTATCTATTCATTTTTCATAAAATTTTTCAAAGAATCGCATTAAGTTGGTTGTTCTATCTGCACCACTCTTGATCTATGCTTTACTTTGTGACCATCTCCTTCAAAGATGATTTCTATATTTAAGTGAAAACATTATAGCACAATAGTGAAATAAATTTAGACCAAATTAAAATAAATATTTGGAAGCATTTTACAAAGTCGGTGATGGTCTAACGGTAGAGACACACCTTGGAGGTTGGATAATCGCCTAATTTCTTGAAATGTCACACTTCTTGGCAATTAAATCCGCATCAAATGTTTAACTTCTCATTTAGGTTTTGTTGCTGTCTATCTCCTAGGCAATAGATTTTTATAAAAGCACTGGATGGTCATAAATTATTGGACCCATATCGGAAATTAATTAAAAACCTATAATGTAGTAACTTCGTTTTTATTTAAATGAGAAAGTTTGTTTTCAGATAGGTAACGCGCCGTTACGACGCACTAAATCTGCGCAAACCAATACAAGTGTCAAAATAGCTACCGTTCCAAGATAGCAAAACCATTGTCACAGTTCGGAGTCGTCTTTGCTTAGAGTATCGAAGTTCCAAGTAATAACTACAGTAAGCGTTGGTATTTCTTACAGTGAGGGGGACTTTCATTCCTTAATTACTCATACCAACGCTTAATGGAATTCTTACTTGGAATTTCGATACTCTAAGCAAAAACGACTCCGAACTGTTACAATGGTTTTTCTTTCGTGGAAGCAGAGACGAGCCATCTGCTGCACGGTAGCCATTTTGACACTTCTATTGGCTTGTGTAGATTAAGTGCGTCGTAACGGCGCATTACATATCTGAAAACAAACTTTCTGAGAAACTCTCTCATTTAAATATAAACGAAGTTGCTACATTATAGGGTTTTGTTTATTAATCTTTGAAATGGATCCAATAATCTATGACCACACCGTATTACAACGGCTTAGATAGCCAATTCCATCGAAACTTCGCCGTGTATGTGGGCCTAATTCAAGTTACATTTCTTGTCGTGACTCAAACCTCGTCACATTGGTGTGGAACTGTTTTCTGCAGCATGTGCCGCCCTCGTCAACTGACCAATGTTTCAAAATTGCGAGGTCACTTCAAAAGTAGCTCTACTGCAGTCTCAAAGCGGACATAAATCCGCCAAAACAAATTTAGAAAGCATTAAATTTCGACAAAATATTAATCTAAGAATGTTTTTTAATATTCTTAAGAACGCTTGAAAAATATTCTTTAATATTGTTACAAAGATGTAATGTCGCTTTCCTGCCTCACTAGTCTCACAGTTGGGGAGGGAGTTTTACAGGGGTGAGCATGGAGTGAAGGGCAGGGGCCATTCCGGGATCCCTGACCTTGGCGACCATTTCGGAGACCTTGACGACAAATCGATGATTCCAGAAAATGCAACCCTTTTCTCGATATCTCTATCAGGAAAGAAAATACTCTCGAATGTATGAGAAAACTCCATGTGACGTCACGGCCTGTCAGGAAGAATATATAAGGGCCGCACTTGAATCAGAGAGGTGTGCGTGATGATCCACTGGAACGACTTTGGAGCTTCGTCTGCAGTGCGAGCTAGGAAGCTGGTGATCTGAGCGCTATTGAAAGTGCTGTTATTGTCGTTATTAGTGATTTGCTGATTGTTTGTGTTTCTAAATATCAAAGTGCTGAACTGTGATTACCTGTAATTGTTGTCTGTTTACGTTGCTGATCTGTGCAAGATCTATTGTGTCCTGTTACCTCTGCTACGTGTTTTCCTGCACATTTGTGAATAAACCTTCATTCTCCATTATCCTGCGTGTTGGACTATTTACACCATACAACCACAGAAAGTTTGCAACAATACATTACTGGCCTGCAGTGACATTTCTCGTTGAAAAATTTCTTGTCGGCAAGTTGGGATTCGAAGGCAGATTGCTGTTCTCCAGAGATATAAGAAAAAGAAAACTTCATCCACCTGTAAGGAAAAGAAAACTTCGTCCATTTCCATCTGCCATTACGCCCGCTAGTTTCATGAGGGTTGAAGCTGTGAGGATAAAAGAGCGTGGAAGAGAATGCAATTGATGAGGGCTTTGCAACAAGTTGTCGCAAGCAAAAGTTAAATGCGGTCTAAATTATGGGGTTGAAAATCACTTCTCAGCTTCTAGATTCAAAGCAATTGCAATTATCGAAAAATTTTCAGTATAAAGGTTGTTCGTACTGATGAAGCAATAATTTCCTTAATTTGAATTACAAGGTGCGTTCGAAAAGTTCGGTGAATGGTCCCATAATAGAATAATGGCGCTGGTTCGGATGCTGCCTTCACGCAGACGCATTGAGAGAGATGGCAACTAGTGCCCCCTAGCGTCCAAATCACAATAATTAAGCGGAAGTGCGCGCTACGACCAATTTAACGAGTCAGTGTGAGAAGGCGCGTCACTGCGAAATGGAGTAACGCGTGAACATCAAGTTTTGCTTCAAATTAGGCAGAACGGCGACGGAGACACACGAAATGGTAGTGAAAGTGGACGCAGTGAGTAAAAAGTGAGTTTTTGAGTGGTTTAAACGCTTTAGAGACGGAAAGGAAGATGTCAAAGACGAGCCGCGTTCCGGTCTACCACCAACAAGCACAACTCCAGACAACATCGAACGAGTGCGACGGATACTTGCGGATGATCGACGGCTGTCTTTGAGAATGATAGTAGAAGAATTGAAGATAAGCTTAGACAGTGTGAACAACATTATTCACGAACATTTGCAAAAGCGTCAAAAAAAGGTCTACGCTTTTCCGACATTACTCAGATCCAGCAACGTGTGACAACGGTGCTTCGTGCGATACCGAAAGAAGAGTTTTCTGACGTTTTCCAGCAGCTGTAAAACCGATGTCAAAAGTGTATTGTAACTAATGGTGATTACTTTGAATGCCAGTAAAGGTATTTTGTTTGTATACATTGTTTCCTTTATTTTATGAGACCATTCACCGAACTTTCCGAACGCACCTTGTATCTTCTTCATTTATGGGGAAATTCAAATTTCAAACCCTCTACCATCACCACTCTCTATGAGCTGGATGGTAGAGGGTTTGAAATTTCCTGCAACATATCCCTCGTCCCAAAGTCGTGTCAAGAGAACTACTGCCTCTTCCTAAAATAGACTCTCATATGAGACATATTAGACGATAAGAAAGTAAGAGTCGATTTAGAAAAATAAACTTTCTCTCGATAAAACCTGGGTCGAAAAGCAATTTGAAAAGCAGTCCTTTATTCCCGGGTCTTTTCGGGTACTTGATGGCTAAGGCAGAAGAAATGGGGAAAACAGTGTGTCAAAAAGTGCCCCTTGTACACAGGCTTCCGCATATCCCATTTCCGATATTTCACTTGCTTCCGCCACCTTTGGTAAACATATCAATGACTTTTTTCACGTTTTGAATACACCCAATTTTTGAAAAAGAGGTACTATGATGTGCTCTCACACCATAAAAAATTGTTTCAACTTAACCATCGAAATGGAATGTTCTCAATATTTAACTAAAGTGTTTACACAGACGACAAATAACAAAATAACAAGAGGATAGGAAATAAATTTACGAAAATAGTGACGTATGTGAAGAACAAATATTTGGATATATATCGATGTTAAAGTAGAAAATGTTATGTTTATCTGAAATTTCTGTATTATTTATTATTTCTGTATTGTATTTCTGTATATTTTTAATGTTATTTCTGTTTTATCAGTCATCTTCGCAACCAATTGCAAGTTTTAATGTTACATATGTTACCGGCAAAGTATGAAATCCGGCATTCTATACAATGCCTAAAACTAGCCGGCAATGTATGAAACGATTTACATTTCACACATTTCCTAGGCATTCTATAGAATGCCAAATGACAAACCGGCAAAGTATGAAATAAATCGCCGATTTGATTATATAAGAAATAAAGTTAAGTGCAATTCAAAATTAAATTATTTGCTTCCTTGATGTAATAAGCAGATTCACAATTTATTTTGTTTTCTTTAATAAGAAAGGCATAAACTTTGATATGAAAACTTTCATTTTGCTTTACGAATTTTGAATAAAAGATTTTTTAATGGTACTCTTTCATTAATTTTTCTAAATAACATTTGTATTTTTGAGGAATGCACGTCTTTTAAATAATAGCCTTATAATGAACTTTTTTTCATACTTTGCCTAAATAGCATTTGTCATTCTATAGAATGCCTAGGTATTATATACAATGCCTAGGAAAAGTATATAATAAATCTCATATTTCATACTTTGCCTAAAAACGCCCGGCATTCTATAAAATGCCTAGGTATTCTATAGAATGCCGGCATTTCACACATTGCCGGTAACATATATAGTTCAGCATGCGAATGAAACTCAATAACTCATTAAAATTTCATTTAACGTGACACATCTTATCGGGTATTTTCTCGCCAAAATCTCACCATAAAGCGGGCAATCTTTTGCGACTCGCGCGCAAAATTGCTCAAATATCAAACTTGCATCCAATATGCACAAAACTAGTTTTTCCCCCTCCCGCGCTTTAATAAGAATATGTACAAAACGAGTTTAGTCGTTTTTCGCTTAAGATTTGTTAATAAGAGTTTTCATAGAGAACTATGTAATTTTGAACCATAATCAAATGACCAAAATACTGTCTAAGCCATCACCCTCATCAATATTCCCACATCTTACAAAGGAGAATCCGTACGGATTTAGCTTACTCAGTAGGATGGAGTCTCGAACACACGACCTTCCAAATCCCGTAGCCAAATTTTTGCCAGGCTACATTTACGAATAAAATAAAGAAAGCGTAAGTAAAAGTACTTCGATGGGAGTAGACATAATTTCTCGATAGCGTGTCTGTGATCTATCTGCAAAAGTCAGACCGATTACGAAACAAACACGTGGATGCAACTTATTATAATTCAGAGATTCTCAACCGGTAGGCGCACCCCCTTAGGTGGGTGTGATAATACTAAATGGGGGCATGAGCATATCGAAAAGAAAATACTATTTAAAAAATTTATTAATTTAGTGAAAGGAAAGTAAAACAAAATACATTCTGACATAATAAGAAAACACACATTTACACTGATATAACACACTTATGAATAGGATTGTATCAGTACTGCATAATGTATTTAATAATTATCAATATTAAATTAAAAACAAGTATCATGTTGTTATTGTGGATGATCCCCGAAGATCAGCAGAGCTATATCAGGTCCATGAGCCTGTGCACCCTAAAGAAATCCAAAGTCAACAGAGGATTAGAAACAAGATCCTGTTTGGAAAGCCCCAGGCATGCAAGAATGTGATCAGGTGTGGCCTGTTCTGCAGTACATTGTGGGCAGATCTCAAAACACTTAGAATTATCATAGAAAGTCAAACTTCTGATATGCGCACTAAGGAAGCGAGTAAGAGTTGTTTGGTCGCGTCTGCTGCAGTCAAGTGATAGACAGTCACCTGGTCGAGAACCCTGATACCAGCGATGCACCGGTGGAATGAGCCAGTTAGTTTTATTCCTGCTTTTGGCTCTAGAGAACAGCTCCAAGTAGGTGAGAGGTGCAGAAGGCACTGAAGCATCATCAGCACCTGCTTTAGCAAATGCATCTGCAATCTCGTTACCTTGGATGTTGACATGAGAAGGAATCCACTACTTTTAGTGACCCCTTGGGCTTGTCTTGCAGAGAAAAGTTTTCTGAAGGAAGGGCTAATATTAGAAATAGGCACTCAGAGTTATTTTTTCTATATTTAGGTGAGATCTATATATTTTCTTGAAAGCAGCCACCGCAGAAAAGTTGCGCAAAGGTAGGAAAATGTTAAGAATACGAATCTCATCATCCACCCCTGCTCAAAATTCAAAGAGTGATGGTAGACACAAGACAGAGAGCAACAAATAGGCATCGATTCAGGTTTTGTTAATGTAGCGGTTTGGTGTTAACAAATATAAATAAATTTACTTATTATTGGTAATTTGCAAGGTTTGTAATTAAGTTCGAAGTGTAGATTTAGCGTCTAAATATCAATAATTTTTCTGACTACAATAAAATGGATGGTTCGAATAAAAGCGTGGGCGCCTTTACCTTCTAGGAATATTCCATTTGTTTAAGGAAATATACGCAAAATATAAGGTATATAAGGCGCCCACGCTTTTATTCGAACCATGCATTTTATTGCAGTCAGAAAAAATTATTTTCAACTTTTGCGTTCATTTTTTCGCATTGCTATTGAAGGATTATATTTTAGTAAAAGTAAAATTATATACACTCATTATTTTGAATAAAAGCTTATACCTTAATTTTTTTTATTTATTTTATTTTCTAATTTTAGTGACAGCTGACACGAATACACACGATATGTTAGGCATAGTAAACCAAATTCAATTATCGAATTCTCCAATATAAAACAGATGTTAAAATTATTATATACATATGTACAATTGCATTTTTAAATTAATTTAATGACATTAACTTTCTGAAATATAAATCCGTAATATTCAGTATTTCTCCTTATATATATATATATATATATATATATTAATAAAAGAAAACGTAGAAAGAAAACATTAAAAACACGTTGTAAAAGAAAAACCAAAATAATAATAAAAAGGAACAAAAACGCCAACGTCCGGGACGCGTCATCAGCAAGGGAAATCCCGAACGGGCGCAAGCATAAAATTCGGTGTTTTCTGAACACAAAACTCTAGCAACAAAGCCAAAAAGAGTTTGTTTCACCGGAACACCGAAACAAAAACCAAAGTTTGAAACAAAGCAAAAAGTCCAACTCCAATTGAGAAAAAATAAAAATATAATAAAAGCCCAAGTCCATTAGAAACATTTAAATCTTTTTCAGATTCTATGTTTATCATATTTTGTCCTTTTCCTAAAGTTTACTTCTTTTGAAATTGCACTTCTTCATTTTGAGCATTTTTTAAATGTTATTGCATTTGTCTCTGGTTTTGTGTATGTTTGTATATATATATATATATATTACGCAGCGCGATTGCGATTACATTGTATCGAATTTGAAAAAAGTGTGGCACAGACCGAGAGACGAAACAAGACTCACTTCCTCGATGTGACCTTTGATCCTCAAACCGCTCCGAAACGGGGATGATTTAGAGGTCACGACCCCTTCTATTTTGTGTCGTCTAGTGGTGTTGTTACAACCCTACCTAACGTGAGGTTGCCACCTTCCAAACGTTATCGCCCAAATATAGGTCTAAAATTTTAATATTATTTTGTTATGTTTAAAATATGTATGGATTGCAATTTTTTTGCATAATTTTGTATTGTCCACGGAACCGCCACTGTGCTAAATTTCAAAGTTGTAGCTCGAATGGAAGTGGGTAAGAAATCGATCTCAAGATCTGTGGACAAGAAACTCAATTTCAATAAAAGCTTATAAAAATACATTATTATTGTTTGCATTGTTATTATATGAGAGGGGGCGCGATGAAAATTAGGATTGAAAATTGGGTCGCAAATACTGAAAAGTTGAGAAACACTGTTAGAATTAAGTGAAATTTTAAAGCCCTATGTACAGTATGATATACTGCTGCATATCGCACACAATGAATTCAATCAAATTTAGCTCAACTGATTTGTTTAAGATATCACAATATTTGTCAATGTGCCGAAAAAACAATCCACGACTTCTTCATCCTAAAGATAAACTCGAGTCTTAACTATTTCGTCATAATTTTGGCTTCGAGTGATGAAAAATTTAAGATGAACTTTTACAAGTTAAACGAAATGCGATGGATTGCTTTTGAATGAAGATTCTACAAAATGAAATCCTACAAAACTCCAATTTTGGATGATGTAGCGCTCAGGGTACCATGATAGCTTATGATAATGGGTGTCCGAATGGATAATGGGTTCGAGACACGGTAATACTGAAACTTCTCCCACGCACGCTAGCCTAGAGTCCGTTAAATTTTTCATCCTTCCTCTCAAATATATCATAACAGTTTTGCAGGATCTCGATATTCTCCACGTCATCTGACCATGTTTAAAACTACGAGGTTCGCCTACAAATAGCTCCCGTATTGTGCCTAATCAGCTGGAATTTAAGTTATGCACGTAATTGATAAGTGTTCATGGGTATTCAGCAAATTCTAACCACTATACAATTCAATATAACTATTCAAATATATAAAAAATATCAATTTGTGTACAACCCCTTATCTTTTAGTTTTTCTTCGATAGGAGCTAAAATTCCGTTTATTGTAATGCCGATATCTTTCTGAATACTAATGATATTGAAATGAATACTTAATATAAGTTGGCCTATATATCTGGCTTTAAAGTCGTGAAAGAAAAATTACGCTATGTTTCGCGCAGGCGTAGTAAAACATTATTTACTAAAAATGCTCATATTTCCTGTAATATTCAAAAAAAATTTCAAATATTTACAAAATGCTGCTCTAAAATATTGTCATTTTTTTTCTCTGAGTTTCGTAAAATATAACAGAAAACTGCATGTTATAAGCAAAAAACAGGTGGATAAATTTGGGATTTTTTAAGAAAACCTTTATATATTCCCAAATAATTGTGCTGAGTTTAGGAAAATTCCTGTAAATATTATGTACATTAAACATAAACAGTGCTGAAAGTTTCATCCTGTTATCGGTATTCTGTGAAGCGGGGTGGGCCAGAAGAGTTTTTGTCTTCATCAGCTTGTAGACGGTTCCCTAATTGCCCTCATGACTGAATCTTCAATGTAAAATTTGAGTTAAAATCTATTTTTCACATGGTCGAAGTTTAAAGGCAGTCAGTTAAACCTTTCCGGAGAAATTCTAAAAAATGTGAAAATCTGAAAGTGTCCGGATACTTTTGTGCATCTAGTGTATATGTGATCAGCCGCATATTTACTTGAATGGTAGTGAACTTGAAATGGTTAAACGTGTCTATTATATGACTAACATTAGACTTGGCAATCCCTAAGATAACATGCTGATTTTCATATACAATGTCTTATGCTTTAATTCTTATAATTGAATACCTAAAATTACAAAATACTCAAAACAGAGTTTTCCAATTGGTTTTTCACTCACTTCGTGAAGCGCCCTAATTATGAAATCTTGATCACTTGCGTGTTCGCGATGACAATGTACCATTTTAGTACTTCCAGAACTTCATTTCGAGTTAATCTATTAATATGAATAAATTTTGGTGCCATAGACGTGGCGCCACCTCTTAGTGTATCTGAGAAAAATTGATTTCAAGATTGATTAACATTTGTAATTATGAAGTGTAAATTAAAGATTTAAAATTGAAACAATTAAACTTAAAATAATTTCCATTTTTTAGAACACAAATAAAAGTCTAGTTAACCACTTAACTGTTTTGCCCGAACCCTGCTCGGGCAAGTCATTTCTCCAAGCCAATCCACTGATTTTCCCGGCTTTTTCACTTGCTTTACTTGGCAATGTTTCTAGTCAATGGCTATAACGGTCTAATTAATGTTGTATACAAAGCAAGTGTGAACCAGTTTCTTGGTCTGGTTAGGTTATGCAAACCAGTTTTTATGTCATTTTTCTCCCCTGCAGTTAGAAGTTCTAAAAAATTAATTTAATCAATACTTGTAACTGTTTTGACTACTGATTTGGATTTATGAAATCAATTTGAATACGAAATTGCTTATAAAAATGTGTTTATTTTTGGACACAATATGTTATTAAGGTATCCGAATGGTTTAAAATCGTCTTTTTCGATGAAATTATCAAAAATTTTTTATGACCTAATTTTGTAACCTGTTTAATAAGCTTTCTAAAACTGTCTCACTGTTTACTCTACGTGAATTACAAATGGAGTTACAGCTGTTTTATTACCGAATTGTAAGCATTATTTTAAGTTGCATTAAAACTTTAAATGCGTTTTCTCAGAAATGATATTTTTGAGGAAAACTGTCGACCGTAACAATGATTTCTCAAAAAGTTATTCAAGTATTGATACGAAATTTTCTCAGATTGTTTTCTGTAATATGCTTGATGTTTTCCTCTAAAAACTAAGGTCAAATTTAAAATCAAGTAATATTTTCAAGTGTTTAAATATAAACGAAAAGCATTTTTTATGAGAAGTTACCAGTTTAGTAACTATGTTCGGCTATATCTCAAAACTATTTTGAAGTACAAGAAAGATTTTAGAGCATAACACAGATAACTGTCATAAAAATGTATTCCTACAAGGATTTATGTATATTTAGAATATGATTTTGTCTATAGCTGTTAGCGTAAGGCAATATTTCAGTTATTTTTTCTTCAAATTTCTCACAGTTTTCTTAAAAAAATATTATTTTGAAAGCTTAATTTAACAATATTTTCATAGTTTTAAAACTTATGAAGTTGAAAAATAACATTAATATATATATATATATATATATATATATATATATATCGCACAGTCGGATACCTTAAAAAGTGGTTAAAAATGTTTTACCAAATTTATAACTTACTGAAATCCAAAATAATTATAAAAAAATATGAAAAAAGCCCAAAGGGAACAATAAAACAATATGATGTGTTTTTCTTTAACTTCATTTTAGATTCATCATTTTAGCAATTGAATAAGAAGCGGGAAATGCAAAGTTTTCAGAAATGATATCAAAAATAATACACTGAAGGATTTTCTGAAAATTGAGAATCCACACTGAAAAAAGAGATCGCGAAAATAAAGCGATGCTTGAATAATAAGAATAATAAAGGTTTACTTTTAATTCCAAGACTTTATCATCAATTCTCTTTCCATTACTCTTCCATTATATTTTACATACTATAAACAATTCAACATTTTCTAAGCTCAGTCCAAAAATGCCATTTAATGATAATTTAGATACGAATTAATTTTTAATTATAAGACTATTCAAACCGGTTTATTTTTCTATCCAACATACCCTGTTTTACAGTCCAATCTCTTCTTAAAAGCCTAAAGTCCAAAATCGGTCAGTTTAAGGATTTAAATTGAATTTTCTCTTAGACTATTATAACACAGTTCTAATCGCTTCTTTTTCTCGCCTAACTTATCATACTGTACAATTAAACTTTTTCTTAATTTCAGAAATCTAAAAACAATTCTTTTAAGGATATACACTGAAAGTTTTTCCTCATATTGTTAGTAAATGTGTCAAAATAAATACCAGTTACACCTATTATAATAACTTTCTTCGTTTTGGTCAATTGCCAAATGAGAAGCATAGCTCCCCATCGCAGAAGAAACATTTGCCCTCTTCCTCGCTGAAGAAGGATATTTTGCTCTCCACAGAGTTATAGTTCCAAAGTAGCTCAACATCATACATCAAAGGGCCGTGCGCCTGACAGGGCCAACGCACTAAAAGGATAAATAATGCTCGCTAAGAGGCGCTGTGCCGCTGAAGTGAACCCAAAAGCCTACCGTGAGCTCAATTAATAGTCTGCATTATTGCAATCAATTGCATGCCCCTCTCGGGAACTAAGTGTCGGAAATCTATTAGTAATACAATTAAGATATCTTTGTGTGACTAAAAATAGATACGTTTGTTGTGACTGGTTGGCTTGAGTCGGTGAAGAAATATATTTCGTAGAATAATCTAACATAATTAACGAAATGATAACATTTGGAAAGTTTTCATAAAATTTCTCAATATAATAATTTATTATCAGTTAAAATGTTAATTACAGTAGGACAATTTCCATAGATTTTAACTCGTTGCTTTTTATTTCTACATCTTTTATAACATCAAAATAGAAAAATATATCCATCAAAATATATTTTATTGAAGTTCTTTCAGATTAAAACGCCTCTTTAATGGACGTTTTAGATATTGTAATGAGTTATCCCTCACAGCTGAACAGGTAGATTGGGATGGTACCTCGCAAAATATGACAGTTCATTTATTTTAAGGATAAAAATGGACATATGGTGATACTATGGGACTTAGAAGAAATATCTGATAGAGACACAAAGCAACGTTTGCATTCAACCTCCTATTATATTTCTCCATTTCTTCTTAAACAAACGCAATTGAATTTTTTTTGCGACCTAAGCAAAAGTTATTTATGCAAATGGCATTTTCTGTTGTGCATACTTCCTGCCTCTATCAGGCTATTTTTCACTGCTTGTATCGCTTCATAGAACTTGAAAAAATTAGAAACACTACCTTTGTTTTAGCTTTTATCATATTTTTTTTAACATAGCTGTAGCTTTTTTCACTTAACCGTATTGTTTTATAATGGATTTGGATGACAAGTCAATATTTGAGAAATTTTAACTCGTTTCATGTTCTATAAATTAGTCAAACCAAGAAAAACAGAAAAATAACTATGAAGCAACACCACGACAAGTCTCCTCAATTCAGTACATACATACATAACTCACAACGACCGACTCACCCAAAGGGTTTAGAGTCAGCAAGGATCGACGGGGGGGGGAGCCAGACCAGTCATGAAAGAAAAAAGTTACAATATTTGGAGGGTATGGATTACAGAGCTACGTGCGAAAAAAACCCACAGAAACACAGACAAAAACACATACAACACAAAAGCACCAACGGTGCTACAAAACAAATCCAACGTTGCAAAACACAAGAAACAAAAATGGATAATAATAATGATAAAAAATAGAAAATAAATCAAGGGATTACTTACATAACAATATACATATATATATATAAATATATATATATACAATTCAAATCACAAACGCTGCAAATCGTCACAAACTTTCATGGAAATTTCAAAAATTGACTTCAACCTGTTTAAAAATAAATAGTTTTTGCGAAGTTTTCTTGTCCAGTGAGTCAGAGCAGCACCTGTCGGTAGTACTAAATGATAGTCCTTGGTATACATGCATGAAGCCAAGTAATGGTCAACATCTCCATGCTCACCTCACAAACAATCAGGATTGTTCAAAATCTTGAACCTGCACAGATATGCTGGAAAAGGTCCATAATCGGTAAACAGATAAATGACATATTTGTTGCTAATCAATAAGTCCAGATTTGCTGACGGAAGAAATTCTTTTGTACGTTTTCCAGGGACATGCATAGCTGATAAATACATGTTTTATATATTTATTTTTTCTCACCGGCACAACCTAGAGGGTGCAAGATACTGACTCGAACGGCGAGGAGTATAAATAGCAACAAAAATGAAAGAAAAACAATACATCAAATTCTAAAACATCACAACAGAACTAAATTACACTACATGCAAAAAAAACAAAAGCAAAAGTTCTGAACAGCTAAACAGAAGACAAAGGAAGTTACAAAAGATTTCTTGAAACAACATAAAATAGGAAACAGGAGAAAAGACAAAAATATATGCAAAAACTTAAGATATTAAACACTTTACAGCATTGGTGACATTTCAAAAGAAAACCTTTAAAATATGTTAAAAAAACATGTAGATTTATAGACAATGTATAGACATCCAACACCAAAAATGCTGTTTCCCATCTAATGTTTCTCTCAACATAAATGTTAAATCCGGAATATTTCTGGTCGTCCAAAAGTTCCATTAAAGCGTGAAGCTCTTTATACGATTAAAATATCTAAATAATATGAATTATATTCATTAAATAAGCAGTAGAAAGTCTGCTATTTTAAAAGTTATATATTCCATGGCATCTAGTGAGCTGAGATTGCAGCATTTTGTTACAAATTATGGTGAAATAAAACGTTTTTAATTACAACCATAAGAAAAGCCTTAGGTTAATAACATTTACCCATAGGTGTTATTAAATCTTATTGCAATTTATTGACTGAAATTCAAGTAAAATACGACCCTTTAATCGCAACTAAACAGATAACCTTTATTCAAGTCTCACGTGAACCTCTTTATTGTTTGCGTTTACTCAGCTAGTTGATGGCTTCTAATTCTAACCTTCGCACGTCTCTTAACTCACTCTTCTGTTTCTGTTGACTTAACTTTTCTTAATAACCTCAACAAGTGCGCAAAGTAAACTAATCTATTTTCATTTAACGGTCAACTTTGACCGCAGGTGAAATTTAAGAAGACGGGGGATTCGCGTTCAGAATTAGATTATTCTAATGAGTTATACTCTACACGTTGCGGAAAACATTAATATTCAAGATTCAAAATGCTTAGGGGCGGAAGTTGAAACTGGATATTGCGCATTTTCATTTAATTTCTGGGATGTGCATGAGCTCGAGTTCCTGTATTGCATTGAAATGAGGTGAAATTTGAAATTTATGTCAGTTTTTGAACTACATTGTCGAATATGTTTTAAGTTGTTCCTAAATATAAAATGATGTTACGTGCGCTGGAGAGAGAAGTATAACTTTTGTTCCTTTACTTTTAGAAATGCAATTCACGGCAGTGTGGGTTAAGAGATGTCATTATTTATTGGTAGGCATCACTGACGATGAGTTGGAAAAGAATTCAACAGAATTGCTTTTTATTCAATCCAATGCGTGTGTGCTACTGAGAAATGCCTCCAAGAAAATTTTATTTTTCAACACAAATGTTATATTAAGGCTATTTGTTATAATTTTGTATATGATGCATTTTGTTTACGACTCCTGACCTGGATTTCGGTCATTTATTGAATACTACTCCGATGCACATTTAGTTGTTTACTGCGATTTGAATTCAACTAGTAATTGAATTCCTAAAATCGTTTCAGGTCGATTCATTGTTAACTATTTCAAGTAACACACATACATCTGAAAGATCTCTTCAAAATTACAAGGCTCATTAACAAGCGCAACGATATTTTTATTTAAGTTTTGGCAAGTATAGACCGCAATAATTTCAAAACTGCTGATTTCAAGCTTGATCACTGAACGTTTGAGTTTTTCAGAACAAACTGAGGCCTATTTGTTAAAATGTAATTTTAAAATCTTCTAGATGTAAAATTTATTATTGATAAATATTATATTTCCCATACATCTCGATGTCGTCAAATTTAAAATTGCACTTCTTTAGATTACAATAAACAAACAAAAAATTATAAAAGCACAATAGCAGTCAATGAAACCGCAACACACTAGATTTTTCTATATTTTTTACACGTATGTGGTAATCAGTTAAAGGATGATGGAATTGCGAAAATGATATATTGTGTTGCAATTATACGTTTCTTCTTTACAACCCGATCAAAATTACCTTTTTCCAGCTCTATTATTTTCTCAATTTTGAGTTTTTAATTCCGTATTCACAAGAAAATGTAAGTAGTTTGTATTCAGTGGCCATTACTGTGCCTATATCTTATCTGAATCTATAAGTGAAGTTTTCAAATGAGTCAATGTCTCTTAAAATAATCTATTGGCGGTTAAATATGATTCCTCCCTTTCGGAGAAAATAAATGACTTTTTTTGTTTCCAAACTGGATTAAATATCTTTTCAAATCATTTTCCGTAAAAAAATCAAAACGTTTGTCAACTTGTGAAACAACGAACGAACTCCGTGAAGTGGTGACACCATCACGATTTCATCACCATCACCTCTACTTTATCTAAACCTGTAGTTTTCAAATGAATCAATAATTTTATTTTATCCCTTAAAACAACCTATTGGCTGTATAAATTTGTTTCGTGCCTTTTGAAAAAAATGAATGGATTTTTGTTTCCGAACTGGAAGAATTATTTATTCAAAACATTTTCCATGAGTAAAAAAAAAAAATGCCAACCTATGAAACAACCAACCGATTCCGTAAGGGAAGTAGTGACTCAATTTTGCATATCCTCGCGATAGCAGATCTTAAGAAAAGCTGCAATCAATAAACCAATGAAACCTATTCTTCATAATTATAACTTTTCATAATATCTTATCTAAAATATATCGTTTTAGGCATTTCTTTGCTTGCCGAAGGAGAAGAATTACCTCTGTGTCTAACGGTGAGAGTAAGTGGTGAAGTACTCTTTTCCCGATGACGTTGCGTGAGCGCAACACCTGTATTTTCAACCCCCTCCAGGAAACCACAAACAACTGATTGATGGAATTTTGTGATAAGCATCGACCTCGACAAACAATGGATCACCTCTATCACTCATGTTTCTCTAGTTGTATTTTTCGCCGTAAAGGGCGACTCAAAAGTTTTCGTTAAAAAATGCATCAAGTACGGAACACGTTTTAAAAAAAATTATTGTTAAAGGCAAATATTTTTTTACTGAAATATTCTGCATATTGTTACTAACATGGAAAGTCGCTTCCCAGGCATGTCAGTCTTATGGTTGAGAAGAGAGTTTTACAGGGGTAAGTATGGGATGAAGGGCAGCAGCCACGTCTGGACCCCTGACCTTGGTGACCATCTTGGCGACAAATTTAGCGACTCTGGCGACGAAATATGAGATCTCAAAGGTGCTGGAATCTTCTCGATATCTCTATTAGCAGAGGAGACACGCTTGAATGTACTAGAAGATTCCATGTGACGACACGGCCTGCCGCGGGAAACTATATAAGGAGAGCGCTTGGATGAAGGGGTGCGTGTTGAACGATTGTGATCGCCTTGGAGCTCGAACGTCTTTGGAGTTCGTCCGCAGTGCGAGCTAGGAAGCTGGTTAGCTGAGCGCTGTAGGAAGTGCAGTTATTGTCGTTAATAGTTATTTGCTGATTGTTTGTGTTGTTAGATAAGAAAGTGCTGAACTGTTATTACCCGTGAATTGTTGTCTGTTTACATTGGTAATCTGTGAAAGAACTATTGTTTCCTGTACCTGTTCTACGTGTTTTCCTGCATATTTGTAAATAAAACTTCATTCTCCATAATCCTGCGTGTTGGACTGTTTACACCGTACACCCACAGTAGGACTTTTGTAACAACATTATGCCCTATTCAAAAACTTCTATTAGCATAAAAATTGTTAGATAGATAATTTTTATAAGCATTTTTTTTACTGCTGCGTCAACGCAACATCTGAGGTTAATGGGTTGGTCGCATGTGGTCTTTTCGAGTTTCTTATGTGGCTTTACCAGTCATGTAAATTTTCATTGAAATAATATGCTTGTCTGAAATATAATAACAATTACAGAACAATAACCATAAAGAATCTGCTGGTGTGGCCTTCTGCCTAACTGCCGAAATTTAATAATGCCTTTCCCTGTAAAAAAGTTTCCCCACCCCTGTTTAGACCAAATGGATAACTTTCTGCTTAATTTGGTAAGTAACTGAAAAGTTAGACAGGAGTTGAACAGAAAGGATGTTTCCGAAGTAAAGATAAGAGTAACCTGAAGTGAACTAATTACGTTTTTGAAAATGTACGCACACTGAAACTTTTCTGGCGTGAAGAATAGGTTATTCGTATTATGAATAAGTTATATTTTATCTTAATTAACTCGCAACCCCTTCATGGGAAACTTTCTGCTGTTAAACAGTTTAAAACAGCAACAGGGAACGTGATGATCCGCTTCATTTCGGAATCATCTGCATTCGACAGTTTAAAATGCAAAGCAGAGACAGCTCTAACTAATTGCCGTTGTCATAGGTTTGGATAAAAAATGGTGATAAATTTCCGAAGTACCTTAATGGTAAAATAATGGCTTCATAAGCTCTGCAATTTATTTATGATAAAAACGCACTTTCGAGTGACAATTTTAAAATTCAATCGAAAATCAAAGCATCTAAGAATTTGAATGGATTAAAGAATTGAATTTTTTAAAGTAAATTAAAAACCTTAATAATTATAGGTATATACAATTTAATTCTAATTTAAAGGTATTGAAAATGTTAGAATAGAAAAATTACATATTGAATCGAATATACCTGCACAAAGCGTGAACAAACACACTGTGATAAATAAAAAAAACTACTCAGAACAATACGCCGCAAGCATATGTGTGTACGTTTTTGATTTTTTTATAAAATAATACTAATATTACAATATGTTTTTTGAAATCAATTCTCATTACGTTTACTTGCTGGTATTTTATCGATATTTAAGAAATACCGACGATATTTTCCAAATATTAAAAATAACTTTAACATCAAAATCAATGTTATAATATTTAGAAAGCAATGATTATCAAGTAGAACATATTATTACTTAAACTTCTATGCGAGAAGTTTTACGTTCTTATCGTTTAAAGATTATGTAATTTTCTTATATAATAATTTTCACTCAGAATGATTTTAATTAAAAAAACACTAAAGTTACACATGTGTCAACATCCCCACAAAGGATTAAATCAATCCAATTATTCAAAAACAAATTAACTAATTTATTAATAACTCTTAAAAGCTCAAAATAAAAAATTCGACGGGAGGCTGTCTCTGCGAAACGGCCGCTGTGATCGAGGGGCGTAGACATACTTACCTTACTCAAATGTGACTTCTTGCGACTAAAGTATCTCTTTGTGACTATTAACTCAATAGTCTATAGTGACTATTAGTCCGGTGTGACTACGTGACTCTATCTATGTAAAGATTTTCGTGATTTTTAACAACTTTGCAACTCGACTGTAACTAAACCGTAATTACAAATTCTAGCATTACATTTACAACAGTTATAATTGATAAAATTTAACGAAAATTAAATTAAATATTAATAGAAATTAAATTAAAAATTAATTAAAATTCTTTTGCATTATACAGAAAGGCGCATATGCAGCTGCTTCTGATAAAATACAAGAAACAAAATTAGAACTTGAAAAATTAAGTTAAAAAATATAAAAAAATGAAACATTAATAAAAATGACAACAATACACCTTTTATGCGCGCTAACGCAGCAGCATTAAGTGATTTCATCGTCAGAATATTCCAAGAATTTTATAAACAGAAATAAACATATTTACAAACAGAAATTATCAAATAATTAAAACACGAATAGGAAAATTAGAAAGAAAAATACAATTAGAATGAAAGCAAAATAGAGAAAATTGGAAAAAAACTAAAATGGCGATTCTTCCTCAGAAGCCACACGCCACTGTAGTTCTAAAACAGGACAAAATTTTCTGAATAAAGGAATGACCATTAGTCAAAAATTATTCCTTTATGTGGCCTGAATTTTGTCCAACATCTGAAAATAGGATAAAGGGAAAAAAGAAAAAAGAAAAACTTATTTTTTTGAAATAACCTTTTTCCCATTCCAAAAAGCCGGAAAAAATCCCTAAAACACAGAAACAATTATTCGAAATATAATCAAGCCTTAAAAGAAAAATATAAAATTTATAATAATTCATAAAAAACAAAAAACAATGTATTATATGGAATGGCGCACTTGCAGCTAATTTCAATAAAATACAAGAAATAACAGTTATAATTGATAAAATTCAACAAAAATTAAATTAAATATTAATAGAAATTAAATTAAAAATTAATTAAAATTCTTTTGCATATAATACATTGTTTTTATTTTTTATGAATTATTATAAATTTTATATTTTTCTTTTAAGGCTTGATTATATTTCGAATAATTGTTTCTGTGTGCTAGGGATTTTTCAGGCTTATTGGAATGGGAAAAAGGTTTTTTCAAAAAAATAAGTTTTTTTTTCTTTTTTCTTTCTTCCTTTTATCCTATTTTCAGATGTTAGACAAAATTCAGGCCACATAAAGGAATAATTTTTGACTAATGGTCATTCCTTTATTCAGAAAATTTTGTCCTGTTTTAGAACTACAGTGGCGTGTGGCCTCTGAGGAAGAATCGCCATTTTAGTTTTTTTCCAATTTTCTTCCATTTTGCTTTCATTCTAATTGTATTTTTCTTTCTAATTTTCTTATTTGTGTTTTAATTATTTGATAATTTCTATTTGTAAATACGTTTATTTCTGTTTATAAAATTTTTGGAATATTCTGATGATGAAATCACTTAATGCTGTTGCGTTAGCGCGCATAAAAGGTGTATTGTTGTCATTTTTATTAATGTTTTATTAATGTTTAATTTTTTTATATTTTTTAACTTAATTTTTGAAGTTCTAATTATATTTACAATCTTCGTTGTCTATCTTTCCCTGTTAAAGGAAACTAAAACCGACTCTCTTTGTTATTTGGTTACAGAATTATAAGTGTTTAACTTTAGCACAAAATTAGACGTAATTCAACAATTCTTGAGTAATATTTCTCTTGAATGTAAGATCTCTGAATGAATTGCCAATTGTGCTTGGATAGTCTGCGTGCTTGCGCATAAGTCGCTCTGATGTCATCAACATTTTTAGTGATTTTAACCACATTTGCAGCTCGACTGTCACTAGGCCTTAATTACAAATTCTAAAATTCTTTCTGCAATCTTTAATGCCAACCTTTCTCTGTTAAATGAATCTAAAACCCACTCTCTACTTTATTTGATTGCGGAGCCATAAGCGTTTAAAAATACCAAGAAAAGCGTCATATTTTTTTCCTTTCCCGACACACCATTATACCGCTAAGGATATACGTAACTCTACGACAAACGTATGCTTTAAAGCTCCAAAGGAAAGAAAAATTATACCCAAGTTTTATGAAGCCAAAATGGTGACAATGATCAATAGTGACAAATAATGGTGACAATGGTCAAAAACCGAAACTTCTTCTCAGTGCTAATTTGACACAGAATAGGTTTTTAATTGGTATTGAAAGTAGCATTTACTCATTAATAAAGTACTAATTGATCCAAAAGTTTAACTTTGAACATTTTCAACTAATACAGTCTTCGTTTCTATTGAAAGCTTGAGCCAGGAGGGAAATTTTAAGTAATATTCCTATTTAAAATGTCAACACTTTCCCTTGACTTTTAAAGTCTTTTCTTGACTCAATCTCCACCCCAGATGGGTAAAATTCTGGTGAAAAGTTATAAGTTGGTCAATACCGTGGCGAGGCGACAAAAATTATTCATCCTTAATGGGGTCTCTTGTCTCCATTAGGTATTTTCTGGCATCAGGCACGGGGCATGGGGTGGCGTTCTGCTCCCTTAGGTAGGTTTGCACCCCTTTTACCAGAAGATAATCAGTTTCAGCTCTCTGATGTTAAACTTTTAGCTGAAGGACAGGAAACTTTTGAGGAAACACTTTCCAAAATGTCGGTCTGTAGGAGTTAATGAAATTAAGTAGTTTCTAACATGGTTTTAATTTCTTAAATGGATTTTTATGATATAGTGTTAAAGCTAAAATGACTTGTTTTCTTTCAGCAAATCCCATCTTGTTTTAATTACATTTTGAAAAGTGGACGAATATGACATATCGTTTTTTAACAAGCAACACCACCTATCTCAAAATTTTGAAATTTCAAAGAGGAAGAAAGAACTGAATTTTTCGCCACCAATAACGAATATTTCTGAATTTTTTTTGCATCTGGTTAGACCATGCGGTCTCGTATTCATATCGGATGTTAAGCAAACATTCAGAAATATTCGTTTTTGGGCGCGAAAAATTCATTTCTTTCTTAGTCTTTGTAATTTTTAATAATTGGAATAGGTAATGTTACTTGTTAAGCGACTATATATCCAATGATTTTAAACGCAGGAAGGAGAGGGAATATGCGAGCACAGATCTTTCCGTACTTTTTTCATTTTAAGTATAAACTATACCAAGTCTAATAAGACTGATTTTAAAGCTGTTTCCTTTTCTGAAAAAAAAAAGAATTGATCGTATCTTTTTTTGTTCTGAAAAACCGTAATATTTAGAAGTTCTGCATTTCTTAATCCATCATTTTAAGGTGGAGATCCGTTCTAATTATTTTCATTAAATAAAAGTACATACATATCTTTTTAAAACTACATAGTAAAATTAAGTTCCATAGTTAGGTATCCATAGGTATTCTATATCGTCAAAAGAAGGCTCAGATTTAATTGTGACTTGTAAACACCGATTAAACCAGAATATCTAATTGCAATTTTGTGTAAATGATTAAGTCAATTTATAATTTAATTACTTTGAAACCTCTATTGGTTATAAAAATTCTAGAATTAAATCAAATTCTTTATTCAAAATGTATTTTCAATAATTTATTATCTCCTTTCTTGGATTTTTTATTCTATAATGGCTTTTTTTAAGAATTCTGATAAACGCAGACGACATTTAATTATTACTTTTATGCGTACAGCTAAAAGCAGAAATTTGTCTTAATAAGATTCATTCTAAAAATGAAAATTAATTAAGCTTATGATTCTAAATTTCGCCTTGATTGTTTCTTGTTTTCTGTTTGTCAAAAAGAATGCGTTTTTCTATTTGGTAATTATGTCGTGTTTTTCATTTTTTTTATTGTTCTAAGAAATTTTCGATTGTTGTGTATTTACGTATTGCTTCAAAATTAAATGGCATAAGTGCATATTTATAACAGAATTTGTGGAATCAATTCCTTAATTTCGTTCGACCTCAGTACAGTCAACTTCTTTGAATAGCATTTCCCAGACAGTAATGTTTTCATTTGAACCTCATTTTCAGAGCTTAAATTTCTTTCCTGTTATTATATTCTTGAGGGTAATTCTGTAAAGGTTTACTTCTCTGTATAAATTGCTCCATTAACCGAAGTTCCTTACGATAAAGATATCTTCCTAACTTAAAAAACTGATTTTCTAACTCTCATATATACTAACTAGTATTATCAGTGAAATTGTAAGAAGTGGATGTTAATTCTTTTTTATTTTTCTCCTTGGAATGAACCTTCATTGTTTTCTTCTTACTTGCTTGAGATAAACAGACATTTCTAGTTTTTTCTTTATGTTTTATAGCTGAGAGACTGATAAAGTCTCTGAAGTATAAACGTTTTAGATCCAGATTAAAGTCTTTAGTGGGCACAATGTACAATACAAAAATAAAAATCATTCGAAATTAAAGTTATCTTGACAAAATATATTTTATATCGATTCAGTAACTTAAAAACAAGTCACAGATTCATTACCATCTCTGGACAAAATAATTAAATGAGAAGTATGTATTTTAGTTGAAAAAGTACACAAGACAATTTAATTTCGTAAAAAATAAGTATTTAAACAACAGATGTTACAGTCTTGATTAATTAATCTTGAAATATCTTTACTCTTCATTATAATGTTTGAATGTATTATTTCTACTTCGAATATCTTTGTTCCGCTTTTTTAAACAAAAGTGAAAATAAATTACTCCTGACAGTTAAATAATCATGATACTGATTAAAACTCAATCTTTTCTAAATGTTTCTTAGATAAAGATTATCTTATTAGAAAATATCATTTAAACACATATTATAGTCCCATTGGATATAGGAGTTTCAATTTTGAACAGCTTTCACAGTAACATTTTTATCATCTATTGAAAGCTGAAACCAGAAGTGGTAGTTTTATGTACCTTTTGTGTTACCTTTATTGACACTAATAAACTTCCAATAGATCCAGAAGTGTAAATTTGGAACAGTTAGAAGTCAGGAGAGGAAATTTTAAGTATTTTATTCCATTTGAAAATTTCGACACATTTTCCCTTCCTGGGCTTTCAATATCTTCTCCTGACTCAAGTTTCAACTAAGGAAATAAATTTCTTGTGAACAGAGATAAGTCCTTGAGTCCATAGGGCCTGTTTGCACCATTTTTCTCTGAAGAAAGTAAGTCTCCGTGTTAAAACTTTCAGCTTAAGGCCAGAAAACATTGATGGATAAACTAGATGTCTATTTAATTTCTTTCAGAAAATACCATTTCATGTTAGTTAAGTTTAATCAAAAGAACGAATATAACAGTAGCATCCAAAAGGTAGTAAGGACCTGAAAACACTACTCAAATAAAAAGTACTATATTTCAAATAAAAAGTCTATAAAATCTGGTAAGAAGTATTTATTAAAAAGTATACAAAAACATTTCTTTTAAATATTTAAATATCCTGAATGAAATCAAACCTGTTACCAACAGGTCATGTTTTTGGATACAAATATGTTTTCTTTTTCTGAATTTGTCATGCCTTATAAGAGAATAAGAGCAAATGTGATTAGTGTTTTTAAAAAACTACATTTTAAATTTAATTTCACACATAAAATATTTATTTGTAACAGAATTTCGGGAATGCATTTGCTGATTTCGCTTGATTTCAATGTAGTCAACTACTTGGCAGGCGTAATTGTTAAACGGTGATGCTTTCATTTGGACCTCATTTTAAGAGTTTTCTTTTATTTTCTGTTATTGTACTTTCGAGGGCAATTCTCCAAATTTTCATTGTCTTTCCATAAATGGATGCTGGACAAACATTAACAAAATTACATTGGGTAAATTAAATTGGGTAGGCCGGTCCTCTGCCGGCCTACCCAAGAAAGGTGTAAGGCCGGCAGAGGACCAGCGGGGAGAGAGCCGCCCCACCAGCATGTGGAGGACGGGATTTATTGGGTACAATAAAATGATACAGACATTGCCCGAACAGGGGCAGTACTTTTAAATACAAGAGAGCTGGGAGTATAAACAAGATTTGACCCACCTCGGTGGGGAGAGAATAGCTTGATTTACTGCTTGGGCAAGCAAGGAACAGCAAAAATATATATATATAAAATAGATAAGTATTGAAAAAGAAACAAACAAATAAACACGGAAAAAGCAGTAAAAATCAGATATATAAATAAGTCAAAGATTGAAACCCCATAGTATAAAAACAAAACACACACAAACAACACAACAATTAAACGACACACAAAACACAAATAAAAACTGTACCAAACATAGAAATAAATACATAAATTAATAATAATAATAATAATTACTTCTAAAATAGAAAGGAATAAATTCCGTTAGTCATGGTACGAAAATTTCGAGAGTGGGGTGCCGGCTCAGGTGCCATCCTCGTCATCAGACCACGGTTCAAAATTACGAGGGCCGTCCCAAAATAACCCTCTTGTTGCTTCAGAAACGGAACCGTAATATAACTAAAATTTTAAAAAAACTACTACATTTATCCACAACCTATGAATTATTGAATATACTACACTTTTTCTTCCCCAATATATAGGATAGCAATTCATAGGTTAGTACGGTAGAGTTATCTGTCTCCTGATTGGTACATTACAGGCAATTTTACATACGTATAACTTGTGCTATTATTCCTGCCGTATGACGGTCTCAAGTACGAGGATCAGAAGTCGCTATATAAGGAAAGGGATTCCCGTGGCAATGGGAGCGTATTAAAAATGTCCTTCTTAAAAGAAATATTCTGACAAATATTCCTTTGAAAGGATGATCTCTGACTGATCTTCTTTTTTCAAAGGATAAAAATGTCAAATCTCCTTCTCTCCCTTTTGAATCATTGTAAGATAAGATCTATAAACAGCCTTTCTTTCTACAGCCTGAAGGATTATCTATTCTTATCTTTACCCGTTATCAAGAACTCCCAAATTAAGCAATATGCTATACTTTTCCTCCCCTAAAATACACGACTGCATTTCTTAGGTTTCCAGATTGTGTAGGGTAGCGTTACCTGGAACATTATTACTGCATTACAGGCAATTTTATATCCGTATTTTTTGTGTTATTAACCATGTCAGATATCATCTCAAGTACGAGGATTAGAAGTCGTCGTATGTGTAGGCAGATTCCCGGGACCTTGGGAGCGTATTAAAAGCTAGAATTTGGATTGTTAGAATCTCAAAATATCCTTTTAAAACGAAGGTTCAGGCAGATGAAAACAAAAAGTCTCCTCTCGTATTTTTGGAATTATTGGGTGATAAGAAGGTCCGCCCGAAAGCTTATATATTCTTATCTTTACCCATTAGCAATATATCTATTCATCGCATACAGAGTTACACAAAAGGACAGGAGATTAAAACTTTCCACAAGGCGATTAAATGACACAAATATTAGCTTCACGTGATAATTAGGGGCAATGGCCAAGGCCGTTTGCAGTGAAAAACATATTAAACGTAATCAAATAGCTAAGAAAGCGGAGTTTAGGAAATGCATTTAAGATCTATTTATATTTCTAGAATTCTTGATCCTTCGATCAGACCTAATTTTATATTCAATATTTAATAAAAATAAGCATCCTTGTTTTAAAATAATTATTATTCGTAACATATTATATGAATAAATATTCAAAAGTATTTAAAATCCCATTAATATTTACTAACTTTTACGTTCTTATTTTATATTACAAAGAATATCAAAAATATTATAAAGTATAAAAAATCACATCCGAAATCTCTTGATTTTCTATATCCTCCTATGAATTAAAGAGTAGAAAAATGATGGAAGAAAAAAACATTTCACAGGTTATAGTGATGAGATTTCATTACTGGAGATATTGCTTATAATGAGGAGATTACATTACTGAGGATATTGCTTATAATAAGGAGATTGCATTACTGAAGATTAGGGATTGCAATCCGGCACCAATTTCAATCCGGTCGGATCCAGCCGGATTGGACACATCAAAACTATTTTGCCTTTTCATTCCAAAATCAATTGTATAAAAGATGATAATCTGAGTGTATTACTAAGTTTATAAAAAAGCGTTAATTTCTTATGAAATCAACTTTATTTACACTGTTATAATTAATTAACATTTACGTATGAATCAAAAATAAAAATTTAGTAGAGTGCAACTAGTTAAATTGTAATTGTTATATTAGTTTAGTAATAATTAGATAATGACGGGCGGTTAAGTTCAGTCTCGCTTACTAGATTTCACAAATGACATCAATGATAACTTGTAATGTAGCTTATATTATGTAAGTAACTTATATTAAATCTAACTAAATCAAGCTTATCATCTGAGATCACAATAATTAGGTATTTTAGACACGCCAAGCAGTCTCATTCTTATAATTATGACAGTCATCATGAATCTGTTTAATCAATGGCACAATTATACAATAACGAGTTTAAAACTTATTCGTATTTTTTAATATACTTACTTTAAATTATTATTTTAAGTAAAACAATTTTTAAAAACTCACTTTAGTTTTGAAAAAATTATCGTAGGAAACCAAAAGTGTTAATTGTGTCATCTGTCAATCGACTTCTTACAGAGCTACAAATATAACCAGCGGCCTAGAAAGCCCTTTCTGTTTCTACACTTGTTAGTTTTATTGTCAACAAATACTCATGAATAGAAATCAAGTATTTTCCTCGAACTCCTTCACTTTCACATGCAGTTATTTGCTTTCTTAATGTTTTCTCATAATCTTTCTCTTTTTTTGGTATTTATGCTCTAGGTTTTCATATCTTGCTGGATTTGCATCTGTAATTCTTTCTGCAATGTCAAATCACTTTTCAATGACGATGAATCTGAGTTATTTTCTACTATATTACTTACGTTTTCTTTAAAGCTATCATTTTGAACAACTCTTTCTAAGATATTTTTCATTTCTAGTCTTACAACTTTTTTTTTCGGCATAGTAAATGTATCATCAGTTCGTCTTGTATCATCATCATATTTTTTTTTATTCTGTAAGTATATTAATATTCCTGTTTTCATTTTGAATTGGTTTCAAAAGTGACATGTTTGTTTTAGAACTTTTAGACTAGTACCTGTAATGCAACACAAATAGGAACATACTTACAATTTAAAACGTTATTTCGGTCACTATGTAAGAAGAAAGTCGTATTATAAAGAAAAATCAGAAATATGGATCGTTACTCAATTCATTTCTAAGTATAATTATCTACTTAAATCATTCTCGTACTTGTAAATGCAACATAAACATAATTCATCTATCAATCGAACAATAAGAATGTCTATATGTGAAGCGGGTGAGTCAGCGTCGAACGACTCGTACACACCACGCATTTAAGTACCTACTCTTGCAACAACGCGAGTATTTTTTCAAGAAATCGGTTTCATGTATTTTTTTTAATTTACCGGATCCGGTAGACGTCTAATGATGCCGGATCCGGTTTTCCGGATTGCAATCCCTACTGAAGATATTGCTTATAATGCGGCGATTACATAGCTGAAGATATTGCTAAATTGAGGAGATTACATAGTTGAAGATATTGCTAAATTGAGGAGATTACATAGCTGAAGATATTGCTTGTAGTAAGGAGATTACATAGCTGAAGATATTGCTTACACTGAGGAGATTACATAGCTGAAGATATTGCTTACACTGAGGAGATTACATAGCTGAAGATATTGCTTATAGTGAGGAGATTACATAGCTGCTTACAGTGAGGAGATTACATAGCTGAAGATATTTCTTACAGTGAGAAGATTACATAGCTGCTTATAGTGAGGAAATTACATAGCTAAAGATATTGCTTATAGTGAGGAGATTACATAGGTGCTTACAGTGAGGATATTACATTGCTGAAGATATTGCTACTTTGAAAAATAAGCCTCATAGGAAGAAATTGAATAGAAGCCTGTTATCTACCGGAGGTTAAATTGGTTGAGAAACTGTATTACACTTGGTCGCCTGGAATACGAGGATGGATGCATAAAAAAGTTTACAAGGGTAGTAAAAATAATTTATTAACATTAAACAGAAAATAGGAAAGGTAATTAAGAGGCATACTTGCCGATCACTTTTCTGCATAATCAACAAATCTATTGAGGCATTTATCTGAACGCAGGAGCTACTTGTTTCACCCGGCTTGGTAGAAATTACGGCCCTGCAATTGATTCAGTTCTCGGCGGCTGTTTTCATATCACTGTCTGAAGAGAACCTTGTTCCAGATAAGTGTTCCTTCAATTTCGAAAGAAGGGAATAGCCATTGGGTCATCGTGAAGTTATCCGACGCAAACGCCCTGGCATGTTGAGTGATGGTATCATCCTCCTGCATAACAATACCCATACTGCTCGAAAAACTCAAGAATTGCTGCAAAAGTTCCAGTGGGAGGTCTGGAGCCACCACCCCATACAGCCCAGATTTGGCATCCAATCAGGGTTCCAAAATTTATCTGGAACAAGGTTCCTTCAAATTGTGATGTGAAAACAGCTGCCGAGAACTCACTCTGAGGGTAGGGACGCGATTTCTACCAAGCCGGGATAAACAAGTTGGTCCTTCGTTCAGTAAATGTCTAAATAGATTTGTTGATTATGTGGAAAAGTGATCGGCAAGTATGCCTCTCAATTCCCTTTTGGATTTTCTGTGTATTGTTAAAAAATATTTTTTTATTTCCCTTTTAACCACTTTTCCGGATCCATTCTCGTACAAATTTCTAATAAGAACGGAAGATTTTTTTGGAATTGCATTTCTCGCATATCATTTTATATAAATTTGATTTTAAAATTCTTTAAATTGAATAATTAATTTTAAGGATTTTTTTCTCTATATCAGAAGATCTGAAATAACTTTATGTGTCTAAATTTTAAAAATCTATATAATAGCTTAGAAGGAAAAATTAATCGAAATTTAAGATTTTTGGCACATTTTTCGGTGATTTCGCGGTGTTTATCAAATTAGTACGGTGTCCATTTTGTAACATAAATCTACATTTGAATTTAAATATACGATTGTCCGTTCCCGTTATGAATTTAAATTAAGCGCAATTTGTGTTGATAACGATATAAGCTTATTATTTATTGTCAACTAGACATCAACGGTTTTTAATTACAGTTGTGAAAATCATTGTATGAACGGTTTTTAATCAAAATTGTGAAAATCAATGTATTAGACACAACGGTTTTTATTTAAAAGCTGTGAAAATCAATGCATCAACGGTTTTTAATTAAAGTTGTGAAAATCAATGCAT
>BGPR01000514.1:311279-330476 GCA_013235015.1 Araneus ventricosus
CGAATGATGCTCACAAAATAAAGAATGACAAAAAGACAGAGCCTTTATTTTGTGAGCATCATTCGCCACAGTTGGCGGTTGAGTACATGTAAATCAAGCTATTCTCTTCCCACCGAGGTGGGTCGAACCATGTTTATACTCTCTTGTATTTAAAAGTACAGACTCTGTTCGGGCAATGCCTGCATCATCTTAATCTCAATGTACCCAACAAATCCCATCCCCCACATGCTGGTGGGGCGGCTCTCTCCCCGCTGGTAATCTACCGGCCTTGCACCCTTCTTGGGTGGGCCGGGCCGCATATAGGCATTCTGTACTCAAGTAGAGCACCATTGTAACTTTGGAGGGCTCTGATTGGACAAGCGAATCTGACGTCACTCTTCTGCACATCGCATCAATAGTGAGATACGCGTATCTTGTTTATAGTTCTTAAAACTCTAAATACTATTTTTTCTGCAAGATATTGCCTGAATTTGTTTTCAAAAGGGGAAATCTTTCTTCTTCTTGATTTAATGTCGTTAGATTTGCTTTAAATTCACTCTTTGTGAATATATTGTCATATTTTAAAAATGTGTAACAGATGGCAGCACGGTAGCTTGCACTCGTGCTCGTAAATGCCTAATATATCTATACTTAATTCCTCTAATATATATATATATATATAGTATAGAATATATATATGTATAGAATATATATATATATATATATATATATATTCTATACTCGTTCTAAAACTGATTTGAAAATTCTTTCTAAATTTTACTTCAAAATTTAATTTTAATAACTCTCTACAAAACTCAATTTTGGTTTAAAAAAATACTAAATTTTGCTTGAATCATTGAAATACGATTTTCAAATTTTTACTGAAATAAGACAAGTTTTTTTTTAACTAAAATACTTTTTCATAAGTCGTAATCGAGTGCCATAATAAAAGGTTGGCTCCTGTTAGAAAATCCTGATCAGCACTACTGTTAGAGATCTTGATAGCCATTCACTGTCTGGTATTTTTATTCATCTTAACCACGCAAACAATATTTAAAGCACACGTTTTATTTTTAACCATTTGCAAATATTGCAGTTGGTAATATTTTTTATTTGTTAGCTGTATTAATGAGGCAGTGAAATCATGCTAAGTATTTCGGTTGCATGAGTTTGTGAGAAAGTCAAGAGAATACATAATCAACCATTATGGAAGATGAAATGAAATGAGATAAAATAAATTATTTAAAGTTGTTTCACTTTGGAGCAAAATTCTTCTAACGGTCATATTAGAAATTACACTGCAAAAATTGTGTGAACATAAATCTAATATTCATAAATTTCCATACTCTAGTTGAGATTTGCACTAATAACAGATTTGTCTTCCTGGTTGATGGCAGAAAGATTTCTTAATTATAAAATATTGAGTTTTTGAAATATAAATGTGAATAAAAAAATTTAATAATCATTTTAAAAAATTAAATTAATGCAAAAAACAATTTTGCACCGAGTATAGAGAAAGAGCAATGTAGTAAAATACATGATCAAAGAAATTTTTATTTAAAATACAAAATATTTTTTAAATTTAAAAAAAGAGAAAAACTCCTTTAGGTATACTTATGAATAAATACATTGTATTACAAAATACGCAGTATACTTTCGATAACTCAAAATAAGAAAAAAAAATTGAGATAGCAAGGTAACCCTCAAAACGTAAAAATCACCCAAAATAACATAATCGGAATTCTGAATAGCCATGGTGTGTTACACGAAAAAGATTTCGCCATCGCTATTTGAAAGAATCAGTCAGAGCGTGGTCAGAGGTAAAAAAAACAAGCAAAGCATAGTTACGTCACATTCGCTTGTCCAATCAGAGCCCCCCACAGTTACAATGGTGCTCTGCTCGAGTACAGTATGCCTATATGCGGCCGGGCCAGTGTGGGTACTTTTGCGCCGCACCAGCGGGAGGACGTTTGGCCACTACGTATAATTTAGCGTGCAGCAGGCCCCATACACGGCGGATCTTTAGCGGAATCGGGTTTCGAGCCTGGAACCCTCCGGCCCCAAAGCCGAGACCTTACCACTAGGCCACCGCGGCCTCACAGGGAGAAAAGATTTGAGAAGTAGTCAGATTTTTGGGAATGTGGAAAATGCCTTTTCCTTCGTATAAATATTTATAAGTAATTTCGATATTAAAGATTTTATTGAAAATGGTAACCTCGATGGTTCATCAATGGTACCCGTTAAAGTAGCCAAAGCCATAAGAGCCCGGACAATACAGCTCGTGCCAAAATAGCACCGACAAAATAATATTTTTTAATGTTATCATTCAGTACTTGAATTTGGGTTATTTTGTCGGGCTATTTTGTCTGAGCTATTTTGTTGGGTCACGTTCTACAGTGTTACAAGTTTTTTGTAATGGGTTTGCCAACCCCTTACCGATATGCTAAAGTTTTTAAAAAAATTTCAGTTGTGCGTTTTCGGTGACATTACAATATTTTAATATTTTCAGACGCTAGTTTTTAATTAATCACTTAATTTCATTTAGTTTTAATTCGATACGATAAGCGACATCTGGTAATTAATTTGCGTAGAAAATCCTTTCGAAATTTCGTAATACTTACAATAAAGAATTATGAAATACGTTGCACAGCAAAATGTAGAAAATATTGAAAAGTTTTTAAAAACGCTCTTCCATTATTGTACTGAAAAATTGAAGCTTTTTTTTATCAAAAATTTAGATGTGCAAAACAAAATCTTCAAACCTAGGGGCACTAAAAACAATACTATGAAGAATTTACGCTGTAATGAATATCAGAAAGAAATTTCCGAAACATTCGTTAAAAATTAACTTGCGATTAAAATTTCAATTTCCTTAAAATATTTCTACCACGCCACAAGCGTTTACGAACTTTTCTTTGACCTTCAGCTTTTTGATAAAGTATCTTGAAATGCAGCTTTTGATAAAATTATTTTCTGCTTATTAGTTCAGTAATAAGACCTAACTGCTTAAAACATTTTTTTATTCCTTTTGTATCTGTCTGTCATGTTTACAGCTAGTTTAATACATCATTTTAGAAAATAATCATTTTTTTCTTTTTATTTCATGAAAATTTACGAAATGCTATTGTTATGATAAAAACTATCACCAATAAATATATTACTTAAAGGATTATCATATTTCAAGTACGGAAACACAAGCTCATTAATTTTAATATTCATTTTCCTTTATATTGTGATATTCGTTATAAAAATATTTAGTTATTTCTACAGTTTTCTTTCTAAAACTTTTTAGTGTGGCAATACGATATTTGTCTTACGAGCGTTGCTTAGCTTAAAAGATGTTAGTTTTTTTAAAGAAAAAAGATTGTATTGTAGAGAGACCGAAATGTAACGGCTGATTTATATACGAGGCGTGTCCGGAAAGTAAGTACCGCTTCGTTCTACCGCCACCGCAGCGCTAGTGTCGCAGTTCCGCGCATGTGCATACGTGTCTCTGGTTCATTGTCTGTCCACTGACGCCATTGCAGACGGATTGCGCTGTGTTTACATGTGTTAGTGAGCGTTCAAAAGGTTTAAGACGATTTCCGATCCCGCCGACTGTGAAGTGCGTTCTGTAATACGGTTTTTGAACGCAAAGAAAGTTAAGCCAGCTGAAATTCATCGTCAACTTGTAGAGATTTATGGTGAAAATGTAATGACTGATGGAATGTTTAGAAAGTGGGTTCGACAACTTAATGATGGACGTACCAATGTTCATAACGAAGAACGGAGTGGGCGACCTTCTGTTGTCAATGATGGTTTGGTTGCAAAAGTGAATGAGAAAATTCGTGAAAACAGACGGTTCACAATGAGGATGCTTTTTGACGAGTTTCCACAAATTTCAAAAACTGTTTAGCGTGAGATTGTCACAAATAGCTTAATTATCGCAAATTGTGTTCCCGTTGGTTTCCGAAAATACTAACGGATGTCCACAAAACGAAGTGACTTGGCAGTGCTTTGAAATTTCGTACCCGATGCAGTGAAGACGGCAATGAATTCCTAAACAAAATTGTGACCGGTGATGAAACTTGGGTTTGTTGTTGAACTTGAAGCGTGATTTTAGAGGTAGGCGCTTTGACAGCGATGATGACGCAAAAAACGGTGTTCAGCAGTGGCTGTCTTCACTGGCGGCATCTTTCTTTGAAGAGGATATAGACAAGTTGGTTTCTCGCTATGACAAATGTGTGAACAATGGTAGTAACTATGTAGAAAAATAGTTTACGAAATGCTCTTTCATGTAAAAATAAATTTTATTTTGAAAAAACATTTTTTATGTGAGTACTTCCAAAACGGTACTTACTTTCCGGACACGCCTCGTAGTTCCAGCAAATGAATGGTTTTTGGTGAAAATTATGTTAAAATAAAAGTGTTTTTTATAAAAAGTTTGTTAATGCACCCTGCAATACAGTACAATATCATGAAAATACAATTACGTCATTGAAATTAATTTATCTATTTAATTTTATTAAGAACATAGAATGTAGCTCGGAATCATATATTGTTACAAACATGGAAAGTCGCTTCCTAGCAATGTGAGTCTTATGGTTGCGAAGCGAGTTTTACAGGGGTAAGTATGAGATGACCGACAACAGCCACGTCTGGACCCTTGACCTTGGCGACAAATTTGGCGACTTTGGCGACGAAATATGGGATCTCAAAGGTGCTGGAATCTTCTCGATATCTCTATTAGGAGAGGAGATACGCTTGAATGTATTAGATCATTCCATGTGACGTCACGGCCTGCCGGGGAAAACTATATAAGGAGAGCGCTTGGACGACGGAGGGTGTTGTTGATCGACTAGGATCGCCTTGGAGCGCGAACGTCTTTGGAGTCCTATCCGCTGTGCGAACTAAGAAGCTGGTGAGCTGAGCGCTATTGAAAGTGCAGTTATTGTCGTTGCTAGTTATTTGCTGACTGTTTGTGTTGTTAAATATCAAAGTGCTGAACTGTTATTACCTGTGAATTGTTGTCTATTTAACATTGGTAATCTGTACAAGAACTATTGTTTCCTGTACCTGTGCCACGTTTTTTCCTGCATATTTGTGAATAAACCTTCATCCTCCATTATCCTGCGTTTTGGACTGTTTGCACCATAGACCCACGAAAAGACTTTTGCAACAATATTCCGTTAAGAGAACATTTATATAACAATGAGTGCTTCTCGTTATAATCGAATACAGATCCATTCAAAATTCGTGGATGTCACCATGTCAACTCCGATTAAAAGGTTAAAAATCTGTTCCAGTTTCTTAATGCACTTTTATGACACATTTGCCTTTAATTACTCGTTTTCCATGATTCCACAAAATTAATTCTATAATTTTTTTTTTTTATGTACCGTTTTATTTTTGAAATTCCTTTTTCATTTATCCGTATCAAGGTCTCATCTAATAATTAGTTTGAGATTATCTAAATAATTAATTTGGTAAATATTTTGTCAAAATTTGTCATTTACCATTAATGATTGATTTGATTAATTAATACCATAAAATGAGTCCGTGAACTGAAAGCATGGACCATATTCAGCATTGCAAGAAAAAGGAAATAAATGATTTAATTTTCCCTGGAGATTACCATTACTTTGGAACCGATTCAAGAATAACTGTCACACAATTTAAACTCTGGTCTATTTAGCCTGAATATTTCAGAATAAATTACGCACGTAAAAATGGCTCGCCATTTTCGGAAAACGACTCCCTCTTAAATAGACAAAACTGTTCGTGTAGAGTTTTACCTTATTTCTATTACCTGCATCTAGTTCGAGTAAGTTACTAATTAAATTCAAACGGATTGCCTTTAGTTCTTGCTATATTTTCCACAGAAAAAACATCACGGCGATATACTTCTACATTAATACCTTCTGCATTGAGGATTATTTAAGTAACATAGTATCCTTAATCACATAGTTTCAATTTTTATTGTGTCTTCCTTAGGTGAAAATCTCTCATGTTGATAAAAGATCAGACATTATAATTTTTAACTCATTTTCCTATTAGATAAAATATAAAGAAATTATTTATTCCTACAATTATTTGATCAAGAAGCCTACATTTTTTAAACTTTGTTTTAGTACAGGCTCTTGGTTGACATCTTAAACAAAATCATTATACCTTAGGAATCATTAAGGACAACGCTTATAAAAATATCCTTAAGGATATTTCTTTTTACATTTTGCTTTCAAATGCAGACTAATTAGATTCGTACTCTTCATTTTGCAATCTTAGATGAGGACATCTCCAGAGCTTTTGAGTTCTGAAAGAAACACAAGTTCGTTATAAATTTATTCTGATTAGCAAATTTTTATTATGAATTTAAATTAATAAAAGGGATTATTTCATTATCTGCGAATATGTAATGAAAATTTTCAAACAATTGAATTGAACTTTTGGCATTTCGTTTATTGTCAGAAGAGAATATTGTCATGATCCTGTTCACTTTATCGAAACAAAATTACTATTAATTGGTGAAAGCTTTAATCAATATTTTGAATATATTTTCTTTTAATAGTTACCGTTTAATTAGCCCTACATGTTGGAAAGCTGATATTATTCATATGAAAATACTCAGTTTTTTATCTTTCGAACATTTTAATTGCTTTCATATAAAGTTTAAGATAAAAGTTATCATAATTGAAATTAATACACACATATTCGATAGCGACAAACATTATTTGTATTTTTTTTTACATTTGCTGTTCTTTCGAATACAGGCTGATCCATTTAACTGATGAAGAAAAAAAAAACTTTTAATTGGAAATTCTTAATAACTAAATTATTTTATTCTGAAATTTTCAAATTTTCAAATGTACGAAGCCTGTTCGAAAATTAATGTTTTTTTAATTAGAAATGCCCGTCAGTTTTCCGTGTCTTGTTAAATGTAGTCAGGGAAGTTTACTATTATGCATCATTTTTCACGATTTCAAAGTTGTTGTAGCGAAGACAGTTTACCTGAAACTTCTTGAGATATTGTCTTTATACTTGTCCGCCAGCCTCAACCACCCGACCGATTTCGACAACTTTTATTCCATACGAAAGCTTATGACGTCTAGATATGTCATCGTGGGTCGCCTGTCCCTCGCCACCACCCATTTTTGAACGAAATGGAAAAAACACTTCTCCACCATATATCTCAATGTGTTTTTTCTATTTCGTACGAAAATGATGGGGAAGTCAACCTTTGATGACATCAGTGGCGAATCTAGGATTCGGGTCTGGGGGGGGGGCATAAAAATTTTGTATCGTCGTGACGAATGTCAAACCTCAAGGCTAAAGTGAACCAAAACTGTTTAACTTCACGGACTTTACTCACCTGACAATAAGAATCATAAAGAACACTACAATACTTTCGATAATTTAATAAAAATTACAATGAAATAACTGGCCAAAAAATGTCTTCGACAGCGTCAAAACTACAAATACAAGTGGAATGACTAGAAAAGTAGGAAAATTTTCGAGCCTTTCAAGCTAGAAAGCAATGTTGAAACCTTTATTATTATTCTTTTTAAAAGAGGGAAATTAAGAAAAAACAGTTGTAATGATTTTATATAAAATCAAGAATTCTGGATTGGCTCTGTGTGGGCTGTAGCCCGATAGCCCCCCCCCCCCTGGATTCGCCACTGGATGACATATCTAGATGTCATAAGCTTTCGTATGAAATAAAAATTGTCGAAATAAGTCGGGTGGTTGTTGCTGGCGAACTGTCCAAAGGTTTTACCCCATAGAGAGTGTACATTGGAAAATAGTTTTTTTCGATTTCGTTCGAAAATGGGGGTGAGTAGGCGATACTTGATGACATATCTAAACGTCATAAGCTTCCATATGAAATAAAAGTTGTCGAAATCGGTTAGGTGGTTGGGGCTCGGGAATTTCTACAATGTTTACCCATATACAATGTACAGGTGAGAAGTGATTTTCGATTTCGTTCGAAAATTGAGGGGGGGGGGGAAACGGACGAACATTTGATAAAATGAAAAAAATGTCAAAATCTGCCTGGTGGTTTAGGATGGCGAACTGTCTGAGGGTTTTACCATATTATTTTAAATATATAGATCCCAACAGCTCCATCACAATGGCGTGGCGTGTCAAAAATATTGTAAAATACCTATTGTAGGTGATGGAAACTGTTTAGTTGGGGCAATTTCATTCTTTATTTAAGGATCTGAAGACTTTTATGACAAAATTCGTGAAAAAGTTATACAGAACATTACAACTAGATGAGGTTCATTGAAAGATTTTACAATTCTAAAGGAATCTGTTGTCTACAAAGAATATGAAATCAGCTATGGTTTTATGATCTGTTCCACTGATCTTCATGCAGTATTTAAAACTGAAAAAAGCAGTGGCTGAAAGCCTGGAAGCAGAGAGGTGGCAGAAAAAGTGCCGAGGAAAGTGGGTGCTAGAAGCAAACCCACCCAGGAGGGCGACTAGTTTATTTTAAAATGGTACTAGCACTACTTTTTCAGTTTTAAATACTGCATAAAGATCAGTGGAATAGATCATAAAACCATAGTTGGTTTCATATTCTTTGTAGACAACAGATTCCTTTAGAATTGTAAAATCTTCCAATAAACCCCATCTAGTTGTAATTTTTTGTATAAGTTTCTCACGAATTTTGGCATGAAAGTCTTCAGATCCATAAATACAGAATGAAATCTCCCTAAATAAACAGTTTCCATCACCTTCAATAGGTATTTTACAATATTTTTGACACGCCATTGTGATGGAACGGTTGGGATTTAATTTGGGATTTATATTTAAAATAATACGATAAAACCTTCAGACAGTTCGCCAGTCCAAACCACCAGACCGATTTCGAAATAATTTTGTTTCATTTGAAAGGTTATGACGTCTAGATATATCATCAATGGTCGTCTGTCCCCCTCCCCTTCCATTTTCGAACGAAATCGAAAAAACACTTCTCCTATGTACATTGTCTATGGCAGTGGTTCCAAACCTTTTTGGTTGTGCGGACCACCTGTTGTGTAAATAATATTTTGAGGCCCACTAACTATATATATATATATTATGCACTATGTGTCAATGATCAGTAAAGTTTACTTTAAACGAAGTGGAAATGTGTCGCTTACAATACAAAATTACTTTATTCTTACTACATTTCTTCACAATGTAAGAAAACTCAAAAACAAGAGGCCAAAATTCAAGATAAAAAAACTCAATGGAACTGTTTGCCCCCACATGGGAGTCAATATCTGGATTAAAATTTGTCAGTCTCAACCTTAAGTCCCTTTCTACATTCAATTTGTTTCTGTACTTTTGTTTAAAAAAAACTAAAGTTGTGAAAGCACATTAGCGCAATTAAGCAGTCGAGGACCACATCAAATGTCTCGGTGCAAGTTTGGCAATTGGTGGATACTGTTGCAGAACATTTATCCATAACGTGAAAAATGACATTGTTTAAAAAACGATTTTAGAGTCTGGATTCATGATATTTCAATTAAGGAGTCTTCTCCATTCCATGTTATACTTTCACTTTCTTTACCCCTGACTTTGACTCATGAATAGCATTCCGTGGCCCACTAATAAGCTATTCATGGTCCACAAGTGGTTAAGGTTACAAGCCCATAGGTTGGGAACCCCTGGTCTATGGGTAAACCTCTGGAGAGTTCGCCAGCAACAACCACACGAGGGATTTTGGCAATTTCTTTTTTAATTGAAATGTTCTGACGTCTAGATATGTCATCAATGGTCACCTGTGCCCCACCACCCCCATTTTCGGACGAAATTCAAAAACCTTATTTCCTACTCTACATTCTCTATGTGGAAAAAATTTGGACAGTTCGCCAGCAACAACCACCCGACGGATTTTGACAATATTTATTTCATATCAAAGCTTATGACGTCTAGATATGTCATCAATGGCAGCCTGCCCCCATCCCCATTTTCGAACGAAATCGAAGCATTTCTTTCGTACTGTACATTCTCTATGGGGGAACCTTTGGACAGTTCGCCAGCAACAACCACCCAACGGATTTCGACAATTTTTGTTTCATATGAAAGCTTATGACGTCTAGATATGCCATCAAGGTTGCCTGCCCAACCCCCGCCATTTTCTAACGAAATCGAAAAAACACTTCTCTGTACATTGTCTATGGGTAAACTTCTAGAAATTCCACAGCCCCAACCACCTAACCGATTTCGACAATTTTTATTTTGTATGAAATCTTATGACGTCTAGATATGTCATCAAGGGTAGCCTACCCCACCCCCATTTTCGAACGAAATCGAAAAGTTTCTTTCCAACTGTACATTCTCTATGTAGAAACCTTTGGGCAGTTCCCTAGCAACACCCACCCGACAGATCTTGACAATTTTTATTCCATTTGAAAGATTATGACGTCTAGATATGTCATCAATGATCGCCTTGCCCCCCCACCACCCATTTTTAAGCGAAATCCAAAAAACATAGAGAATGTATGGTGGAGAATTTTTTTTTCGATTTCGTTCAAAAATGGGGAATGATGGGTGGCAGATGACCCCTGATGACATATCTGAACGTCATATGCTTTCATATGAAAATGTCGAAATCCGTCGGGTTGTTGGGGATGGCGAACTGTCTGAAGGTTTTACCATATTATATTAAATATATAGATATTTTTTCGTCAAAAGTTAGTCTTGGTCCACTCATTATTTCCAATTAATTACACCATCAAAAGAAAGAAAATCCGAAATTATGACTTGTTAAACAGTGTATACATTTTTTGAGACACCTTGAATTGCTAAATAAAATGTAAACATCTCCCTCTCCATTTTTCAACGCCCTATTTTGGAGAAATCAACTCAGCCTAGTGCATGCGCAATTCGGGAGGAGAGCTTCCGTATCTGAGAATGATCAGTTTATAGAAAGTAAGCCATGGAGGAAATTCCCAAACATTCATTCGCAATTAAAATATGTTATATTGAAATTAAAAATTTAGTTTTTTAAAATGTTTCTATCAGCGAGTCATACTTTTAGTGTTCGTTTTGATTTTCCTATTTTGGAAAAAAAATGTATTCTACATTTTGATGCACTTACAAAAACGTGTTTTTTAATTTTTAAAAAAATTGTTTGTTTCTGATATTAAAGTGACCTAGTCGTCCTCATTTTGTAAGTTCTACCTTCCTCAAAAAACGCACAATAAATTATGCTACAAATGTATTTTTTTCACACATTTATCATATTATTGTGTATTCTGTTTCATTGTTGCAATGAATTAAATGTTTCTTATATTTATGATATTTTTTAGTTCAAATTCATTTGTGTCCTCTTTATGTTGGAGCTAATGTTCGAGCTAAAGTTGGTCACCTTCTGATATTCACGGTTCTTCGGGAAAGTCATGATTGTTCATAAATAATAAATCTCCTTTATAGAGCTCATCTCTCATTCTTTCTCCGAACAATGAATCTTTCAAAGAACGACTGTAACATGTTCTCCAAAAAAACTAATCTCTGTATTAGTGTAGTTAAAATTTCACTCATATCAACGAAAAAAGAATTTCTTCCAATTTTGTTGAACAACTGATTCTTTTCTTTCATGTTTGATTAGGTACTTAGTGTATCTAGTGTTCTTCCTTAGCAAACATCGTGACTTTAGAATTCGATTCAAGTCACGTCGGATGTATAAAGAATCCGAGGAATGTAGGTCGAAAAAGGTACAGATCTTATTTCGTCCAATTTTTACCACTTGGACAGCTTACAAAGTTCTTTCGAATAAGATTTACAGAAAAACATTGGACTTAGTCAATATTGCTTAATGTTGCATAAATATTTTTACTGCTTTTCTCATCTTATATTTCAATTCTAGATGTAGCATCAAAACGATTGAATTCAAAACTTTATTTTTTCTGTTCCAAGCCATTTGTTTTCCGTGAAAGCTGAATAATTTGGCTTTTATTGAACATCATAAGCGACTATTCTATTTTTATTCATATTCTCGAAATACTGTTTTTTTAAAAAAATACATCAAACTTTTCTTAAAAATGAGTTACATCACATGGGGATTATCAAATGCTTTGTTTCGCATTCATGTAAGATTTTCATTCAAAAGTGTGTTAGTTGGAATGAAGAATTTCTTTCTAGTGATTTTTCACTTTTATTTCATAAAATCTCTGACTCATTTCTGTTCTCTGTTCACATGTAGCGCTTGGAATAAATTCAAATACTTTCAAAATGATGCTCGCCGTAAGTCAAACTGTATAGAATAACTCCCAGACCTGACATTTATCGCTCGTTTTCTTATCACAAACTTGTGAAAAGAAATACTGTTATATAAATTGTATAGTGTTCTATTAATATTTTATTGATGGAACATTGTTCAAATTTTTAAAAATAATTTACGAATTAAAAATATAATAAATTTCATTCATTTCATAATTCTTACACTGCATTTCCTATCCACTAACGACCTTTCAAAACAGTTCTATAAGTTTCTAGAATTTCGAGAAGTTTCCAAAACGTTTTAAATAGTTCCAAAAATTATCTAATCCTTCCAGAAAGTCTCATGACATTCGAAATAATGGATTCAATTGTTCGAAATCTACATCGCTGATATTCTAATGATGTTTAGCATCCTGTGAGGTTTGGTATTATTTGATTCCGCCAAATTTCCCGTTACAGCAAAACATATCAATCAAATTCCATTATAATTGGTGCAATTCTTAAATATAGATCAACAAACAACTTCCAACTGACTATTACAACTAAAGTTCATCAGTTCGTTCGTTCAAGTTATTGCTACTTGACTGTAGCATTCGGTTTTGCAATATAAAAGATGTTAACCTTCAAAATAACTTCACCAACTGGAATTTAGATTATATATGGAAATATTTAATTTCGTTAACGTCATTTCGCCGTTTTAATAAATGATTCCTCTATCGTTCTAAAACATTTTTAAAAAAGTAACTGCATCCGTCGAGATCCGTTATCGCTATCTTTAAGAAAACCTTTATATCTTCCCAAATATTTGGGCTGAGTTTACAAAAATTCCTGTAAATATTATGCACATTAAACATTACCATTTCTGAAAGTTTCATCTTGTTATCAGTATTCTGTGAAGCGGGGTGGGCCAAAAACGTTTTTGTCTTCATCAGTTTGTAGACGGTCCCCTAATTGCCCTCAAGACCGAATCTTCAATGTAAAATGTGGGTTATTGTCTATTCTTTACATGTCCGAAGTTTAAAGGCAGTCGGTTAAACCATTCAGGAGAAATTCTAAAAAATGTGAAAATCTGCAAGTGTCCGGATACTTTTGGGCATATAGTGTAAACCACTTACCAACATCAGTTCACTCACTAAATGATGTAGAGATAACTAGCACCGATGGACGGGGAATGTTCACCCATATGACGTATAGAAATCGCAGGATCACCCAGCCCGATTATGTCGTCATGAGGGTTTGGTTAGGAAATATCTAATCCATCGCATTCTTGTCTGACAGAAGGAAACAAGTCAAACTTCTTGTCAATCGGTCCATTCGATCAATGCATTTCACATATTCCCTCTACCCAACCCAAAAGAGGATAAGCTTGGACTCATTTACCTTTACAGTGTTTTTAAATAAACATTGAGAAGAATGTACGATACATCCCATGAAATTTGCTCGAGCTGTTCTGGTAACACATCCCGTTCTGCTCTACGGGTAATTAACACTTTGGAGGCGTAAAAATACGTTTTTCTCGAATTACCCATCATCAAAATTTTAATTATTTGACTTACGTACTAGTGTAGATAAGTTGGACTTGTTAATAGATGTCTGGAGAAATACCTCCACTTATACTTTTATGGTATAAACGTTGTCTAGAGCCAGCGCAATTACAGTTTGTCTTTTTATTCGAGCTTGCATCTAATTCGTATTCCGCACACAATGTGTTACCATCATAATGAATTAATTGCGGAGCGATTTAGGATATTTAACTTAGTTGTATTCTTTTCTTGAAACATGTTAGATTTCCATGCTAATCAGAACATTTATTTCATCAATATCTTTCAACATTATTATTTATTTCGACAGAAGAATCGACATCATTTATTTCAACTATTAACCCCCTAAGCTGTACGAAAAGAGAATGTTAAGGTTTATTTACCTCAATAATATCTTTAGTCAGCCAACAAGAAACGTGTTCACCAATATTCATCAAAATCTAACCAGCTGTATCAAATTTCATGTTGATCAATTCATTTGTTATGTGTTGAAAACATTTTCCTACCCACATAACATAACATCATTCCATGCCTCTGCAACTATAACCTTAAGGTTATTTAAGCAGTGTCTCGGACATGAAGTGGAAGAAAAACCACAACCCTGAGGGGGGGGGGTGACCTCCCTTAAAACTTGACAATTCTCTATACCACTGCCTAATTAAAAACGCATCAAGTTTACAAATGTTTACAGCAGCTATTGTATTAGGGAGGAATCCTATTGTGCTTTTCATTATAAAAATATTTTGGTAACACAAAGTAAAATAAAACTTTGAAAAAACACAGAATTCCACAGTTAAACATGAAGTAACTGGACAATAATAAAAACTAAATGCAATGGAAAAACTAAACAAAAAGTATAAATAATACATTCAGAAACAAAAAAATGAAAGGAAAAAGATTAAAACAAATTAATACAATAATAAAAATATCATAAAAATGTACACAAAAACGAAGAGATGGGCCACACAGAGTTTTAATAAGTTCGATTTTGAAGAAGAGTTAGTTAATGGAACTCTATTTGAAGAAGATGAAACACGGTGTATCTTAGAAGAAAGTCCTCAAAGAACCACTAAAGAAGTTCTGAGTTCATTAGGGGATGATGGTCTGAAGAGGAGGCGAAGTTGAATGTTGAACTGGTGAAACGATACCTTCCATCTCCAAAGGAAAGGATGGAGGGATGAAGACGCAGGAAGGAAAGTTGAAGTTTGGATGGATTTAATTTCTCTCATCGAAGGAGGAAGAGGATGTTACGTTAGAGAAGTTGCTATTTGTGAAAATGTTGGCCAAAATGGTGGGAATGGGACGATAGCATTGGATTCAACTGAAAAGGCTATTGAAGGAAAGAGAAAGCAATTAATTGGTGTCTGGACGGTAAAGACTGGTTTCTCTTTGGAGAAAGTGGAGCAAATTATGAATTATTCTTCCTTCTTGACGTTTAATTATTGGTTTCCTATTCTCAGGCAAGTGGGCTGAGGTTCATTTACCCCTACATTAAATTTGGTTTACCTATGACAAATATGCGAGTCAAGTTTCATCAATCCCCCCCCCCCCGGCGGGCAGAAGTGATCCTTTAACAAACATACACACGTTGACTTTCACATCCGTAGATTGAAATGTAATCTCTGTGTTGCCCTAGATAATAATGTTGAAAACCATAATTACCGCTAAATCGATTAATATACTTTAAACGAAAGGTTTTCCAAAATTCTTTAGGATACAGGATCCTGTTACATACAGGATAATTTGAAAATTCTCATAGCGGCCAATTCAACAGCAGAGAAGCGAATTTCATTACAGTCCATGTCTACTTAAATGGAGACCAATTCAAAAGCATTGTCTTCCGCTATTACAATCGGTCTAATTTTAAAGGTATCACATTGCACATCGTTTATATTTAATTCTAATGTAGTATTTATCTATGATGCAGTATTTTTCTTATAATCTCAGCATAGATTGTCGTTGAATTAAAAGTATATTTGGCTTACTAATTTAGCAAATGGCTTTATTTCAGAAGTGCTTCGAAGGCAATTTACCATCTATTTTCTACGAGAATTTCAAGTTGTTTGTGACCATTTTGTACTATGTAATATGATAGGCTTCCAAAGATCGGATACGCCGGTAATACTGATGCATTAATTTTATTGCAAATCATTATATGTACCAGAAAATACCTTTTCAAAATAACTGTTTCACTAAGAACTTCCACTTTAACTTTTGATAGTTTGATTAAAAAGCTTTACTTATTATAATTACTAATATAATAGCCCAGATCCTCCGGTAACGCTCTGACGTCACCAACAATAAAACTCGCGCCATAGCACCGCGATACGTTAAACAGCATTATTTCATTGTTAGAGAACCTAAATTTCAGTCATTTTAAATTTAAAAGAGTAATTGTCGTTCTAATTTCAAATTTAATAGCTCTAAAATAGTGAAATAAAATTTGCTATCGATTGATATAAAATTTATATCGCTATGATCAATAGCTCCCGAGAAATTTTAAATTGTATTATTTCTATATTTCAAATTAATTTCCGTTTTTTAATAGAAAGTATTAAATTACGTCAGTGGTATATCATGCGCGTGATATAGTTTCGACACCAAATTGTATCGGAATGCAATCGTGGCGATCTTGTTTTCTTGCCAAGAATTAAATCAGCCACCAGTGACGTGAATCTACCATTCGTTCTCAACCGTCGCCAGTTTCCGTTAATTCCAGCTTACACGATGGCTATCAACAACTCGCAGGGGCAAACTTTCGATCATGTTGGAATTTACCTCGATGAGCCTGTCTTTTCACAAGGGCAGCTCTATGCTGCACTTTCAATGTCTAGGATTTCCAATCAAAATTAAACAGAAAAGTTAAAATTTACACAAAGACATCTGAAGTACAAGGAAAATTATTAAACAACGAAAAATACTTCACACGGAAAGTTGTTTACCAAGAGGATTTTTGAATAAAGAAATTTTATTAATATGTAAATAAAAAAATATTTCCTGGCATAAAACATATGTTTATTTTATTTGTTTTCTATCAATGTTAAACATTTCTCTCGCATATATATCTATTTAAACACGTGAAATTTGAAGGAAAATCTCTCGAATGAAGAGGCAATTTGCACCCGTCAAACCATGACGGGTGATTTTCTAGTTTAAATAAAATATTGAGAAATACTTACGCATTTTGCAACATATAGTAGTGTTTTCTTGTAAACAATCTGGGTCACGAGAAAATTTCCAAGAAAGCCCATGTTTTTATTTTAACATTTAAAAACCCCTTACACCATGCTACAAGCTGCCTGTTTACAATCTCATACCATCTAACAAAACCCTCAGCTGACCTAGAACCACTTTAGTGGAAAAGAGTTATGAACAACAACAATTCTAGGGCGAAAATCAGAAAACTCATCCACTTCTTCGCGGAAAACGAAACACTCTTTTTTCCAAAAGATGGTGACAACAACTAGCCACAGACTCAATTAACCCTAGGTACTCATCTTCTCTCTTCTCCCATACATAAGGCACCACCCTCTCAAAGTCAACAACACAAACACTTGAAAGAACTTACAGTTAAATTACTAAATATTATATTCGTTTGTTCTAAATGTCCTCTTTTTCAATTCCTACTGTTAGTTCACACTCTCCCTATATATATATATTTATTTATTTATATATCTTGTTCAAATTTTGCAATCGATTTTAAACTAACTTCCCGATGAGATGGAGACTTCAAACTTTAAACATAGCTTACAACTAGATGACAATGCAATATTAATTCGCTTTCTTGTCTGTCTGTCATTTCATATTTTGCACGACGCATGCGCAGTACGTTTTTCATTATATCTCGAAAACTATTAGCATTACAGAGTGGTTATTGGGTATATGGATGGCCCATGGGATCATCGAAGCACCTCCATATTTTAGCCATATCTTTGCGCATGTGCAGTACGCTTTTCATTATATATCGAATCACATAAGTAGGAATTGACTTTAAAAAAAATTTTATGTTACTTGTTTTGTGTCCTTATATATAAAATGTAATTGGGTTTTTTTTTTTTTTGCTCTGGCTTTTTCAATAAAGCTCCACGCATACCCAACCATTCAACAGTGTTCGGGGGTATGCTGTAGTGTTAAGTATTTATCTTGCTTTTCACTATGCAAATTATTACAAACCTGGTGGTATATTTGTTCCGACGAAAATAATAAGCCGCCATAACCTGGTCTTAAGGTCTTGGCTTAGGGCTCGGAAGGTGCGGCCGCTTTGGCCTAGTGGTAAGGTGTAGGCCTCGGAGCCAGAGGGTTTCAGGTTCACCTGTATTGGGCCTGTTGCACTTTACAATCATACGAAAGGGGCCAAACGTCCTCCCGCTGGTGTGGTGGGGAAGTTTGGAGAGGGGGTGTCAGCACAGATGTCGTCCTCGTAATCTGACCGTGGTTCAAAATTAAGAGGTCCGTCCCAAAAATAGCTTCTGTGTTGCTTCAAAACGGGACGGTAATATAACTAAACTAAACTCGGGGTCGGAGTGTACCAGGTTCGAAACGCGACTACCTCGAGAAATCGTCGTGTAAGTGGGCCCTGGTGTACGTTAAATTGGTCGGTGTCAGATTTCTTCTCGCTTGTATGGTAAGGAAGTTTGGAGAAGGGATACCGTTTCGGGTTTCGTCCTCGTCTTCTCACCACGATTCAAATGGACGAGGGCCGTTTCAAAACTAAGCGAAAGGAAATAATAGTGACAGGTTAAGTTAGATTATCGTCCCCTTTTGAAGCAACACGAGGGCTATTTAGGGACGGACCTCGTAATTTTGAACAGCGGTCAGATGAAGAGGACGACACCTGACATGGCACCTCCAAACTTCCACGCCACACTAGCGGGAGGGCGTTTGGCCACGACGTATGATTCAGCGTGCAGCGGGCCCCATACATCGAGTCGAGCCTGCGGCCATCCAGTCCCGAGGTCGATACCTTACCACTAGGCCACCGCGGTCTCATAATAGTGGTAGAATTGAAGAATAGAGTCATTTAATGCTCACGTAACGAACGTGAAATAAGCCGCGCCAATTTCATTTTAAAATCCAATGCACATCTTGTAGAAGGAAAAAGGTGACATCACAGAATAGCGTAAAACGTTGAGCTGTTGAATAGTAAGCGCAATTAACTAAAGTAGGCCATGTCTGAAACTTCCTGGCCATTACAGAGAAGTAATTTAAACAGCGTATACCAGGGTTGCAGTAGCGTCCTAGCATTGTTTCGGCTTCGGGAGAGGAGATTCAAGGGCTCGAGACCCATTTCTATGGTAGGTGCCTCCTGGCAGTGTTTAGGCTTCGAGAGAGGAGAGTCACGGGCTAGAGACTCAATTCTATGGCAGGTGCCTCCTCGCAATGTCTCGGCTCGGGAGAGGAGGGTCACGGGCTCGAGACTCAACCCAATTCTATGACAGATGCCCCCTGGCAGTGTTTAGGCTTCGAGAGAGGAGAGTCACGGGCT
>BGPR01000514.1:343931-357298 GCA_013235015.1 Araneus ventricosus
GTTCTCATTAATACGTTCGTGCTTCTTTGGTAGAAGGTTCTCATTAAGACGTTTGTGCCGGCGCTGCAATTCATGTTCCTCTCCCATGGGTACTCTAAGAGGCTTTGCTTTATCAGGCGGCGCCGAACTAAAGTGAAAAATGAAATTTTGCATCAATGATATCCATTGCTACTCTTTATTTTTTTACCATTATTGTTGTCCTGTTCTTTCCAGAACTTAATTTGAAATGTTTTTAAAAAATTGCATAGAAATAAATAAGCAATTATGTTTATAATATTGAATTGTTATGTTTAAATTCTCAAATTTATTATATAAGTTACGTTTATAATATTGTCTTGTTGTGTTTAAATTATCGAATTTATTATATAAGTTATGTTTCTAATATTGAGTTGAAATAAAATAAATCCCACTTTTTCAATTAGTATATGTTGAATTTCCATTATTTTAATTTTCAACTATATGGAAATTTTTTTCTAGTTACTAAACGAAATAAAATATTGGTGGTGCGTACAGCCTGATGAAATATTCAAGTGTGAGCCACCGGCGGTAACCAGGCCAGAAGGTTTTTCCGTCCAGCCGAAGCATGCGGAAAGTCCGATGACCGATCGAGCGTGTAGAATGCTCTAACTTGGGAACAGAGGGGACAAACTAAACCACCATCCGGGGTGACAACACACCCAGCCAAAACCCATCAACACTCACAGCACCATCAATTCCTTGCCCCCTCATAGTGGGCGACCTGGCGCAAAGCCCCGCAGACAACCCAGGCAAAAGACCCGTGCGCTGCAAGAGGCACCTCAAAATCAATGAAGCCTTTAAAATTAATGACTAAAAACGAAGAACACGTTCAAATAAAATAAAATGATTAATACGTACTAGTTCTTTAGTTTCAAAGAAACAACAAAGGACAGAACCAAAGAACAAAGATCTTAGAAACGATTACATAGATTAATCCATACCAAAAAACATTCATCAATCTCAATATAAACAACAAATTATAACATTTGAAACAAACAAGTATAAATAAATTATAAACGCATCCATTTTTCCGGCCAATTTTCCGATTATTTATACAAAATATGAAGACTTATCAGTCATATAACTCGTATTATAATAATATAACGTAATCAAAAAAGAAACATCTCAAATAAAACACTCGTACGTCAAATACAGAGCAGTTGACAGAAAAAAGTGAACGCCGATATTTCCTCCGAAGTTCATGGCATGGTTAAAGCCAACTTCTTTTCTCCATAGAAAAAGTTAATTCAATTAGTTGTTATTCAAAATACAATTCCGAGACACAGTATCAATAAATTAAGAATTTAAAGATTTTTAACAGTTATTTAATTACCTAATTTAATTGGTCATGATCCAAGAAGTTGGAATTCTACCGAGCAACTAATTTTGAGATCAATCGAAAACAATCTTAAGATTCTCCAAATACAATACATTAACATCAGTGATACTGGTACATATTAAAATAATACAACATAAACAAAAGACACCCTGAATATGACACTCATAAAGCAAATACAACTCATTTAACAAAGGAAAAGGATCACCGATGTTCTTAATATGTACAGAACTAACTCCTATTTCCATTTTTTAGTAAATTATCAATGCAATTAGTCGTTTTAAATATATAATTATACAACACAATCTCAATAAAAGAATATTAGAAAATTTTTAATATTTAACTAAACCACAAATTTTAAATGAGAAAAATCCAAAGGTTGGAACTCTTCCCAGCAACAAATCATAAACATCAATCAAAAAGGAATCAAAGATATCAATATAATGGATACAGATTGCATAATACAATCCTATCAAAGAATTAAGTCTAATCGTTTCACAAGGACACATCTAAAAATATTAAAAAAATCCCTTTTCGGCAAGCTTGAAGGCAAAGGTAGATTCCTTTACGTTAATGTTACAAAAGTCATGAAATATTACATATTGATCAATACAGACATAGCCAATGACTTTATTGTTTCTACACATTGCAATATTTACGCTGTGATTCTGTTTTCATGTCATTTAATTTTTTGCTAAATCAAGATTTTATCATTCCATTTTTAATTCCAAAAAGTTATGAGAGATTTATCGGTCAGTACATTGGTCAATTTTTTTATATCTCAACACAATCATTCAACAGGTAGGAGTCATAAAGAAATAAACATCTCAGCAGTGCAAATATCTCCTAGATAACATTAAGCCAGCCTATCTGAAACAGTAACAAGAAATTGACTCTTGGCACGAATGAAGAAAGACTCTAGATTTAAAAATTAATTTATTTAATCTAGGTTACAATATAATTGTGCGAACATTACTTTGTCATATGGTAAAATCACATGACATCGAAACACTTAAATACTACTAAAATGGGCTCATTTAGAGAACTCCCTGGTTACAGAGATAATAGTCACTAAATTCTTAACATATAAGAGAATAAAATTATTAAACATTGTGCGTGGCAAATTTAATACGTGTTTTTAAAGCATAGGATATGAATGCAGCCAATTTGAACAGTAAATTTAAATCTCCATCGACGGTTAAAACCAAATACTCAGGCAGAAAATCCCAAACAATTTTAAAGTTAAGGAGATATTTTTCAATAGTAAAAAGGATAAAGGAAACTCTTATTTAAGTATCTATTGTTTTTGGCTACTTTATATTGATTTTATTAAACAAATCATGGTCCCGCCATGTTTAGTTAAATATCAAATTAAAGTATTCTGTCAAAAACCCTATTATCAAATTAACTATTAAAATTATTTGATTAATTAAAGTTAACTATTTACTTAAATAAAGTTAAAAATTAATTGTTATAAAACTTCACTAAAACCTTTTTCATGACTCATACTATATGCCAGTAATCTTTATCTTATAATTATCTAATAATTATATTAATTTAAATAAAAGCCACTGTGGCTATGTATGTATGTTCCACATCTCCTCCTAAACCACTGGACTGATTTCAATCAAACTTTTCAAACTTTTTATTTAAGAAAAGAGAAAGGTCACCTTCAACTTTTCAAAGCCTAAAAGATTCTTAAAATTTCACTTAATTAAAAATTAAACAAGGCGTTTCTCCACGATGTCTTTCATTTCCATAAATTTGTTTCTCTCATTTTAATATTTTTTTCAAAATTAATTTTAAATTGAATTCGTAACAATATTCTTGTTGATCAAAAATAATACGAAGAACTGTTTCCAGAAGGAAGAATGCTAAAAGAAAATTTTAAAAGTAGACTATTTAACAATTTATATCGGGACCAGCTATTGATTTATTTTCACGTTTTAAATAAAGAAATAATTAAATAGTTAAGTTAATTGTTTCAAAATATTCATTAAAACCTTTCATTGACTTTAGTAATCGTTAACAAAATTTGAAGTACCTATATAACAAATAATAACGTATGAAGAAAACGGATGTTTTTAAAAATCGTCTGGTTCAATTGATATTCTCATTTTAATTGAAAGCGTTTTAGATCAGAAAAGGAATTTGTGTATTATAATATTTATACAATAGTAATTTTTACGTTGAAAATATTAAACATGAGAACATTTTAATCCGGAGCAAAGCCAGGTATATCAATTAACAGTTATAATTAACAAAATTTAACAAAGATATTAACTATAAATTAATTAGGCATTAATTATATATTATACCGTATAAAAAGTGAAAGTGAATGCGGTTGATGGGAACTCATAACTTCTAAGTAATTCTTGCTGTCAAAAAACTTTCAGTATAAAAGTAGTTTGTTACGATAAGGTGATAATTCCCCTAATTGAAATTTTCTTTTTATCTTCAATCTTAACGAAGCTATGGGAAAATGATAAATTGGGGGGCGGGGTATTGAATATCGCTTTTCAGCTCATAACTTATAAGCAATTCTAGCAGACAAAAAACTTTTAGTATAAAAGTCGTTCGTTATCATAAAGTGATAATTCGCTTAATTGAAAATTTTTTTCTATCTTTATTCGTAACAGAGCTATGGGGAAATTATAAGTTGAGTAGGGGATTGAAAATGGCTTTTTAGCTCATAACTTCTAAGAAATTGTGGCTATCAAAAAGTTTCAATACAAAAGTTGTTTGCTGTGATAAGGCAATAATTCGCCTAATTTGAATTTTCTTTCTATTTTCATTTGTAAAGGAATTATGGGAAAATTAAAATTTCCACCCCCTTTGAGCTGGATAGCCCATCCACGAACTCGACCGAGATTTTCACTATCCTTACAACATATCCCAAGCTGGTTGAATTTACATCAAAATTACTCCAGTTATCGTGTTCACAAGATAACATGGGAAAAAGCGTTATACATATGTATATAAACTTTTTAACGAAGGGTGGTTTTGGGTTCTAGGGGTCATGATCGGAGATAATTTGCAGAAATTTTCCGAAAGTCGTGTTATGAGAACCATTGCAATAGGTAGATAGGTAGAGTTCCTATAAGGAATCTACCTAAAAGGACCTAAGAAAAGTTAAGTCCAAATTAAAAACAAAACAAGCAAATAAACAAAGAAGCCACCGGCGGTAAGCTCAGCCTGATGGGACATATCAGTGCGAGACAACGGCGGTACACGCCGCATGATGGAATGCTATGCCGCATGATGGAACATAGCAATGCAAGCCACTGGTGGTACGCGCCGCCTGATGGGACATAGAAGGGAAGACAACGGCGGTACGCGCCGCCTGATGGAACTATAGCAGTGTGAGCTACTGGTGGTACGTGCCGCCTGATGGGACCATAGCAAGTGCAGGAACGGCACCATGGGAAACTAGAGAATACTGTGGTACGCGCCGCTGATGGGACATAACGTGCGAGCCAACGGCAGTTCACGCCCATGATGGAACTGCAATGCTAAGCCACTGGTGGTACGCGCCGCCCTGATGGGCAATAGTGCGAGCAACGGCAGTCACGCCGCATGATGGAACTATAGCAAGTAGTACTGGGCACGCGCAACTCTGAGTACGGCGTCGCAGTGGCTACATGCGAGCCATGGGGCCCCCTGATGGGACATAGCAGTGCGAGCCAACGGCGGTTCATGCGCCGCATGATGGAACATGCAATGCAAACCACTGGGCACGCGCGCCCACCTGATGGGACATAGCAGTGCGAAACCAACAGCGTCACGGCATTGATTTCCATAATGCAAGCCACTGGTGGTACGCGCCGCCTGATGGGACATAGCAGTGCGAGCCAACGGCGGTTCACGCCGCATGATGGAACATAGCAATGCAAGCCACTGGTGGTACGCGCCGCCTGATGGGACATAGCACGTGCGAGAGCTAACGCGGTTTCACGCCGCATGAGACATAGCAATGCAAGCACTGGTGGTACGCGCCGCCTGATGGGACATATCAGTGCGAGCCAACGGCGGTACACGCCGCATGATGGAACATAGAAATGCAAGCCACTGGTGGTACGCGCCGCCTCCTGATGGGTAATAGCAGTGCGAGCCAACGGCGGTACCGCACCGCATACAATGCGAACTGGGGTGCGCTGATGGAACATAGATGCAAATGGCAGCCGTGATGGGACAGGGCAGCGCGTACGCGGATGGGACATAACAAGCAGCCTGGTACGCGCGCTGATGGAACTATAGCAGTCGTGAGCTACTGTGACCCGCCTGATGGGATATACAGGTGCGATCCAACGGGCGGTACACCGCATGATGGAATGCTATGCCTGCACATGATGCGATACACTGCAATGTATAAGCCACTGGTGGTACGCGCCGCCTGATGGGACATAGAAGGGGGAGACAACGGCGGTACGCGCCGCCTGATGGAACAAGTGTATCTGGTGGTACGTGCCGCCTGATGGGACATATCAGTGCGAGCCAACGCACTGCGCCGCATGATGGGATATAACGATCAGCCAACTGGCGAAGATTCGGTACGCGCCGCATGATGGGGTTTTATGGCAGTGTGAGGCAACGGCGGTTCTACGCCGCATGATGGTTAAGCAAATGCAAGCCACTGGTGGTACGCGCCGCCTGATGGACATACAGTGCGAACTAAGCGGCTTCACGCCGCATGATGGGAATATAGCAATCAAGCCACTGGTGGTACGCGCCGCCTGATGCGACATGGCAGTGTGAGCCAACGGCGGTTCACGCCGCATTGATGGGTAACAAGCAATGCAAGCCACTGGTGGTACGCGCGCCACCTGATGGGACACTACACGGTGCGAGCCAACGGCGGTTCCCGCCACATGATGGGAACAGCAATGCAAGCCCTGGTGGTCCCGCCGCCTGATGGGACATAGCAATGCAAGCCACTGGTGGTACGCGCCGCCTGATGGAACTATAGCAGTGTGCTACTGGTGGTACGCGCCGCCTGATGGGATATAGCAGTGCGATCCAACGGCGGTACACACCGCATGATGGAATGCTATGCCGCATGATGGAACATAGCAATGCAAGCCACTGGTGGTACGCGTCGCCTGATGGGGCATAGCAGTGCGAGCCAACGGCGGTTCACGCCACATGATGGAACATAGAAATGCAAGCCACTGGTGCTACGCGCCGCCTGATGGGACATAGAAGGGCGAGCCAACGGCGGCACGCGCCGCCTGATGGAACTATAGCAGTGTGAGCTACTGGTGGTACGCGCCACCTGATGGGACATAGCAGTGCGAGCCAGCGGCAGTACGCGCCGCCTGATGGGACATAATAGTGCGGGTCACCGGTGGTACGCGCCGCCAGATGGAACATCGAAGTGTAAGCCACTGGTTGTTCATCCCGGTGTGAACGTGTTAAGAAAGTATTTTCCAATATTTTTATTGGAAATCCAATTAAAATATTGGAAGAATTTTTAAGATTTTTCGTAAATAACTTCGAAAACTATTATCGCACAAAAGTTATTTTTACACCCTTTTAAATTTTTTTAAATGAGCTTTTTAGTGATACAAATTTCATTTCCGTGCGATATTTTTTTCCATTTAATAAATTTTCCGATTTCGCAATTTTGTAACATTGCTTTTCCTGTATATAATCGCGTGTAACAAAATTACAAGTTTGTGTATCATCGTTGTGAATATTTTTAATAGCTCTCGTACAACTAATCAAAAGTAAGTAGATTTTTTTCAGTTTACTGCTAATTAACAATGCTTTGACATATTTCAAAACTATGGATGTTTTCAACAAATTCAACGACTGATGCAATGAAGCCAGACGAAGACAAGATTGGTGAATCGAATCAAAACATTATGGAGCGGCGATGTTCCGGATTAAAAGTTCGAATCTTCTTTCTTTTTTATTTTTTATTTATTTACTAATACACAGAGGGACAGCGCTCTCATAGGAACGAAGGTGAATTAGAATTTATAAGCACAATTAAAAACATTTCGGCTGTACTGGATCAATGAATAGTCAAAAGTACCACAATCAAATACATACGAATGATATCGTCGCTGAACAAGCAACACCACTTATCCCAATTTTTAGAAATTTGAAAGAGGAAGAACATGCTAGATTTTTCTCAACCAATGACGAATATTTCTGATTTTTTTCACATCTGGTAGGAACATATGGTCTCATCTTCGCATCAGATGTTAAATTTTCAGAAATATTCGTTATTGGTTGAAAAAATTGAGGATTTTTTTCCTCTTTCAATTTTCAAAAAAATGAGATAAGTGGTGTTGCTTGTTAAGCGACGATATATCTTAAAATTGACTATCAATCTTATGATTAAATCACAGTACGCGTATTAAATATCGAATGAATAAATAAATAAGAATTTAACTCATTGGGCATCTCAAAACCTAAACTTTCTAAGTCCTAAAATTAACCCAAAATTTCCAAAAATATTTGAATATAATAAAAATGTACTTCAGTTTTCGAAGGTCCTTGATTCGGGAAGTTAGTTTCAGATTCAACCAGAAGTTTCTTTCAGCAGTTTACTCTTCTAATTATTCTCTCAGAGTACCTCATATGTAATGAGAAAAGCTTCTTTCTCATGGCATTTCGCAAGGTTCCTTCATTTTTCTTGCAGGTTTCCTGTAATGCAAAGTTTCTTCCATTACCGCAAATCTCTTTCTCCACTACTTTGTAAAACATTATTTATTTATACACCCTCAAGATTTCAGGTATGTCGAAGATCTTATAATTTTTAATCATGGAACATTCAATTGTACTTGGCAGAATATCGTTGCGAGGAAAATCAATTTGTTGAAAAAATTTGATTTATTATCAGAATGTTAAGTAAAGATGAAACAGAAAAACGGTCACAGTCTATATTGAAAGAAAGAGGCAATAATAAAATTATACTTAAAGCACGCGCTTAAATTTATACATCACACTGGATCTTTCAATTTTACAGAACGTTGCCAATAAATCTTTAATTAGCTTAAAGAAAACTAATTAAATAAGACAAAGCAGAAAACTATTAGTTCACGTGCATCTAGAAAGTCAGGAAAAGAAGGCGGGAAAATCTTTACTTTATTATTTTCAATGAGGCAGTTTCTATCCTTCAGCTTTGTTCTTTAAAAAAATAATATATAAGAATGTTTGAACCGGAGTTTTAATATTTGGTAATAAAATTACTAGATAACATTTGCATTGTTGTATAAAACAAAAAAGGATTTTGATTTCAATGTCAATAGATTAACTTTTTGGCGATCCAATAATTTCAACTACAGAAATGTGATTCTTAATCAATTATCTCGAACAGATTCCATTTACTGAAGCAAAAACACCCATTCTAAACAAACTAAAATAAAGTAACTAAAAAAAGTCGCATTCTTCCAAATTCTGTTCAACATTATTTTAAACTGTGATTTTTGCCATCTTTCTGCTTCGTTGTTGGTAACACTAAAAGATGCTTATCAGTGGAATGTAGCCATCCAAATTGCCCTGTCAACTTATAAAATTTACTTCCCCATATTCTATTTTATGTACAGCCATGGAGATAGTTGAGGCATTTTTATTCCTATTTTGCGTATATTTGTGTGTATTTTCTTTGGTTTAATCTTGTTAGTTCTATTTTTTTATCAGTATTTTTTGTGGAGATAATGACAAATTTAATTCATTTGTCTTTACTCAGAATACCAAATTTTGAATATTATTGGTATATTTCCTTTCCTGATGAGGATATTCCTTTTTTTCCCTTTTTTGTGTTTATTGTTATATTTTTTCCCTGATGATGCAGATTATACTCGAAAGCAATAATAAGCTTTTTCCATTTTTACACTTTTTATGTCCTTTATTTTTCCACAATATGTTTTATATACATATATGCGCCCATTTTATCTTGCGAATACGATAACTAGAGTAACTGGATTTGAAATGTTATAGCGAGGTTGAAAAACTCGGACGAGTGCGAAGATTTATCAAACAGCTCCAATGAGGTGAAAACGGTGGGGAGCTGAAATTTTCATTTTCCTATAGCTCCCTTTATATTGAAGATAGAAAGATTATTCAAATTAGGCGGATAATTACATCATCATAATTAAATAACTTTTGTTAATTTTATTTCTTTCATCATTTAGCACCCCCTTAGAAATTAACACATTGCTGACCGGCAATTTTACACAGAGGCCATCTCATGTCCCAGACTATTATTTCGTAAGTGAATGTGGAAGTAAAACAATCCAAATAAATTTCAATACTCCACGACTAAACAGTGGAAACACGAATTAACTCGTGATCTGTCAACAACGCTTGGGTATGACAACACGAGTTAACTCGTGACCGGTAAAGAACGTTTGGGCATGATAACACGAGTTAACTCGTGATCTGTCAACAACGTTTGGGCATGATAACACGAGTTAACTCGTGATCTGTCANCAACGTTTGGGCATGATAACACGAGTTAACTCCTGATCTGTCAACAACGTTTGAGCATGATAACACGAGTTAACTCGTGATATGTCAACAACGTTTGGGCATGATAACACGAGTTAACTCGTGACCGAGCAACAATGTGTTAAGAATCGAAAAAACTACTCGGGAAAGAAAACGTCGCAATATACGCTTTCGTTATTTCGATTCGTCTCAAAAATGAGGCTGCGATAGCCTCGTTGCAGAATCTCAGTTTCGAGACCAAAGACTCGCGAATTCCATATACGTTTCCACAAAAGATCCGGCGTGTATACGGACCTGGTCTTGCTAAATCTAATGAAGCGTTGGTGTGATGCGGAAATCTGGAGAGGAGGCAAAAGCGAGACGTTATTCTAAATACAAAGGCTGTAAATAAAGTAGTGGTAACACAGATAGTAAAAAATTTATAATGAACTTACAAGTAAAATTGAATTGCATTCCTTCAATATAACCACCAGAAGAGTTTTGTATCTTTTTCCACATGTCGGGAAGCGGTAGGATACCGTGGGAAAAGTTGTTGTTTGTTGGTGACAGCAACTGAGCGCCCTGCTGCTCGGAGCACAGATGTCTCGTCGGGACATCGGTTGCCTCGGAGGAGTCCCTTCAACTGAAGAAACAGGTCGAAGTCACAAGGACTCATGTCAAGTGAATACGAAGGGTGTTTGTTCCAAGACCTCCAGTAACGCCGCCCAACATATTAGTTACATTGTGTACCCTTCAAATCTTTAATTAATCCCAGCTCAGTAGATTACTATAACTCATTTTGAGTGAATTTCGATTTAAGAATGATTCCTGACTGTGAAATATTAATACAACGTTATATATCTAAACTAACCTCAATATATAACTAAACTTAGCTGTTTACTTCCGAATTCGAACAAAGAAATCTGTTTGATCATAAAACAGATCGATTGTGAAACGACAATTAAAATGTCACCAACAATATCTCTTAACAGTTTAGGGCCTAATGGTAAGGTCTGATCTTCGGGGGCGGAGGGTTCCAGGTTCGAAAAGCGATGAGGGGAGTGCAAGCTCAAGTGTTGTCCTCGTCATCTGACCGTGGTTCAAAATGACGAGATCCGTCCAGAAATGTATCTCTTGTTGTTTCAAAACGGGACGTTACATAACTAAACTAACCTCAATATATAACTAAACTTGGCTGTTTACTTCTGAATTCGAACAAAGAAATCTGTTTCGTCATAAAACGGATCGAAAAACCTTTCTTTCGCTCAATAACACTCTGGGATGAATCGCCCATTACACCACATTTATCGAAAATCTGCTAAAACTGGGCTTTCCGGAATTTATTTCGTTATCATGGCAAATATATTTGGTTTCTCCATTTCAAAAGATAAAGTAAGAATGGCAAAATTATAGAGGTGGAACAACTTGGCTTTTCGCTCGAACATTTGTAAGACAATCGATTGTAAAGCCTTTACGATTATGCCTCTCAAGGGAAACTTGGGAACACTCTCTGCCATAAGCCACAAATGTTTCGAAATCAGACGCAATCGTATAAAAAAGATCGACAAACAAAGATTTTTTAGTGTAATCCGCGCAGTTTGGAATCTTGAGACTGATCGAGATTGCACTTTCCTTGTGAATCCGTGCCATATGTTGCGTGGAAGATTCTTTCTAAGCAATGGCGTTGCCAAACGAGGCAGAAAAATTAAGTTGGTTCGGAAGAGATAAAGTGTTTCTGATCACCGAAATACGCACCTTTATTATTCTAATGGCAGCAGCTCTTCCGCATTTGACAGAATATCTTAAAACTAAGAAAAGATGAAATAAATGTAGACGTCCACCAAAAATGGCCTGGCGCCATTTTGAAACACTCTTTCGTTCATTTCCCTTCAGTTAAGAGAAGATGTATCTGTTACCGGCAAAGTTTGAAATCCGGCATTCTATAGAATGCCTAGGCATTGTATATAATGTCTAAAACTAGCCGGCAATGCATGAAACGATTTATATTTCACACATTTCCTAGGCATTCTATAGAATGCCAAATGGCAAACCGGCAAAGTATGAAATAAATCGCCGATTTGGTTATATAAGAAATAAAGTTAAGTGCAATTCAAAATTAAATTATTTGCTTCCTTGATGTAATAAGTAGATTCGCAATTTATTTTGTTTTCTTTAATAAGAAAGGCATAAACTTTGATATGAAAACTTTCATTTTGCTTTACGAATTTTGAATAAAAGATTTTTCAATGGTACTCTTTTATTATTTTTTTCTAAATAGCATTTTTATTTTTGAGGAATGCACGCCTTTTAAATAATAGCCTTATTATGAACTTTTTTTCATACTTTGCCTAAATAGCATTTGTCATTCTATAGAATGCCTAAGTATTATATACAAAGCCTAGGATAAGTATATAATAAATCTCATATTTCATACTTTGCCTATAAATGCCTAGGTATTCTATAGAATGCCGGCATTTCACACATTGCCGGTAACATATCGGCTCTTAACCGACCTGAAACTCTAAGCGACCTGTTTAATTAATCTCAGTTGTATCCTAACACATGCAAAACCGTTGTGCCCGCCGCGATCGCTTACGTGAACTCCCATTTATTACTATTTCTCCATATAATTCTTCCTCAATTCCTTCTATTCAATTAATTTCTCCATTCCTTCCAATTGAAGCACGGAATTTTAGAAAAAAAAAGAACCATGTTACGCAGAAATTTTATTTCCTTTAAAATTGAACAAATTTGGTTCATTTTTATTGAAAAAGGACGAACGTAATATATATATAAAATCATAAAAAAATAATAATTGAATTAAGGAGAGTCAGTACCGGATATACTTTCAAAAATTCGATTTTTTTTTATTTTTATATATTTGAAATCTCCATGCCAAGACCTTCTAACGACGTAAGTCGTGTAAATATTAGAAGTAAGTTAAAATAAACTTTAAAAAAATGTAAACAGATTAATGTAACGCAAGATTTTTACCTCTAACTTGAATTATCTCGAAATGGTTTTTTTGAAACTGCATGTACATTTTTCTCCAAATCTACTTTATATATGCTCTTGAAATTTTTACCACTTATTCTATACATATAAATGTGTATACTGATGTGAAAGGTTTCCAAAAATATTTTTAAATCATGCGATCTCGTGTTAGAAAATGGCATTTTTTGAAAAATTCATAGTGACATTAAAAAAATTTTTAAAACACCAAGCTATATTTATATAAGATTTTACCTCAGCATAGAGATAAACGTCTACTTAAACTGTATAAAAAATTTAAAGCATGTATCTGTAATAGATTGTGAGGAAAGGTACAAAAAAATGGTCAATTTAACATTGGCGGTACGGGGGTACTGCCTCCCCTTCAGTTTTTTGTTATAGGGTGGGACTCTCAAATAGTCCCACCGTGTCACATGGGTTCATGAAACCACAAGGGTTCAGGTGGTTCAAAAAATATCCCACAATGCATATTTACGTATCAAAAAGGTGGGCCGTTTTTAATATCGCATCAAAAAGGTGGGACGCTTTTAATATCGCATCAAAAAGGTGGGACGTTTTTAAT
>BGPR01000514.1:374819-408757 GCA_013235015.1 Araneus ventricosus
GAAGCTTTAGATGAAGTTATTCTGAGTTAAAACTTAAATGATGTAGAGAAAAACACACAAACAATAAAGTTAAAATGGTTTGTAAAATGTCGTTTATTTTCTTTCTTCTTATACTCCATATAAAACCCATTGAAATATAGTAGGTAATATTTATGCAAATGAAAGAGCTTTCACATATATCCGTTGAAAGAAACTAAGTTTCTTTCGAAACCGAGAACTGGCAAAAGTTCTGTAGTTTTTTATTTGTTGAAGAGAGAAAACGATTCTTTCCCTTTTCGGAGAAATGGTTATTTTTAGAAATTGCAGGTCTTTTTTACCCATTATTGAAATAAATTACTCACAAATCGAATAAAAAAATGCAGATAAAGCATAAACGCCATTTCTTCGTTTCCAATCCCTAAATTATTAATTTTGACGTGGAGTTATCATTATTTGCAAGTATCTACTAATGAATTTACGATCCTTTATGTGTCCACAGAGACGTAATAGTCTAGTGTATTTAGGATACAGCCAACAATAAGTTTATTGCTATTTTTATATTTGTTTAAAATTTTCTACTCAGATAGCATACTTTTGAAAGAAATACAAAAGTTATTATACAGGGTTCCCACTTATATCCGTTACACCCCCTTAACTTCTAAACGGTGAAAGCTTAGGCCATAAAGTTGTGTCTAGGTACAGTAAAAAGACTATGCGCTACTCGATGAGACAACTTAAAACGCCATCTATCGGCAAATTTTGGAATTAGCTGCCCTATCTTGTAAACGGTGAAAGATACGAGAAAAAAGTCAATTAGAAAGTTGTAGATCACTATCGAATTAGTACTTTACATCTTTATCGATTTAGTAACATTGCGCACATTAATACTCAAAACAGAATGCAAAAAATAAACATTTGTTTGGTCATGATTTCCAAAATTGTCATGTCATAAAGAGTGGAAGAAAGAAACTGAGACACGTCCCTGTCTTCTGGATCATTTATTTATAGTGCTCAAAATGCTCTCCGTTAGCCACTATACACATTTTCACTCTGGACTAAATTTCTCGCTTCGCTGGCGTTTCACGACGCCGTAGTGTTGAAAATCACAATCAAACAAGTGTTCATTTTTTACATTTTGATTTGAGTATTAATGTGCGCACTGTTTTCGTACTAAATCGAGAGTGGTCTACAACTTTCTAATTGATTTTTTTCTCGTATCTTTCATCGTTTACGAGATAGGACCTCTAATCCCGAAATTTGCCGATAGATGGCGTTGTAAGTTGTCTCATCGAGTAGCGCATAGCCTTTTTACTATACCTAGACACCAAATTTATGGCCTAAGTTGTCACCGTTTAAAAGTTAAGGGGGTGTAACGGATATAAGTAGGAACCCTGTATACAGTAAGCAATGTTTCGCATTATAAACAAATCGATAAAACAGTTTTAGAGTTACAGAGATTGTAGTTCTAGTGCAAATACCCTTTAGGTACAAGCGGCTACATTTCATTCACGTAAGAAATGGCCACATTTTCCCATAGAAGGAATAGGGAATAAAGAAGGATTTCCGATACAAAAATTCGAAATGCTGTCATTACGAGCACCTGGCACTTCCGAGGTTTTTCTTCATTTCATCTCTTGATTTTTATTTGTCTCAAGGCATTCTTGATTTTGTTGTTTGCTTCTTACGTACAGAATTTGTTCAAAAGTAGCAATCGAGAAATTATGTCCTGAATCCATTATAAGCTCTTCCTACAGAATTAGCTACTAGTAGAAAATAGTTTCAACCGTTTATGGAAAAAATTAACTAATTAACTGCTGATTTGAAACTTATTTATGTGTTTACACTTCAGGCCGTTATTACAAGAAGATTTTCAATGTGTTTTCTTGAATAACTGCTGTCTAATATGAGGAATTACAGTTTTGCGTTACATATTTCGTTTTTTTCATTTCGCTAAGATTAAATATCATTTTCTTGCAAAAAAATAATTTATTTCTAATTCTCTTACACAATAATATAAATATAAAACAAAAGTAAAAAAGAAAGAGTATAAAAAAGAAACAAAAGATTTAAACAATAACGATAACAATACATCTTTTTGCTTTCCTGACTTACACCTCTTACACAATGTACTATTAAAAACTGAACGTCTTAATTATATTTTATGAGTATCTTAGAAAAATTGAAAGGCCGTAATATCATAAACAGGGTATTTGATTATCGCGTTTAACCCTTTTAGTGCCGACCGAAAGTATCGTAGGTATGAGAAGAATGCCGGACCAATTAGACGAATTTCCTAAGGTTTTCGAAAAAGCTCATAAAAAACAAAATAAGAATGATGCTTACAAAATTCAAAAAGGAGCATATTACGAAAAAAAGGGAGAATAAATCAATACCAATTAGAATTCGATGTTTGTTGAAAATCATACGAATAACATAAATATAAAACATTATGAAAAACAGAAAAATCGAATATTAACTTATAATATTAATCGAATATTAACTTATTATATAATCTTAATCGAATATTATTATTATTATATTATGTTAATCGATTATTATTATTATTATTATTATTATTATTATTATTATTATTATTATTATTATTATTATTATTATTATTATTATTATATAATCTTAATCGAATATTAAATTATAATATTAATTGAATCTTAAATTATAACATTAATCGAATATTAACTTATAATATTAATCGAATATTAACTTATAATCTTAATCGAATGTTATTAATAAATCGAATATTAACTTATAATCTTAATCGGATATTATTATTATTATATCTTAATCGAATATTATTATTATCATATAATCTTAATCGAGTGTTATTAATAAATCGAATATTAACTTATAATATTAATCGGATATTATTATTATTATATCTTAATCGAATATTATTATTATCATATAATCTTAATCGAATTTTATTAATAAATCGAATATTAACTTATAATATTAATCGGATATTATTATTATTATATCTTAATCGAATATTATTATTATTATATAATCTTAATCGAATGTTATTAATAAATCGAATATATTAATACATTGCTGAACGGCAATTTTACGCAGAGGCTAACTCATGTCACCAGCAATTATTTCGTAATTGAATGTGGAAGTAAAACAATCTATACAAACTTCAAAACTCCACGACTAAACAGAGCAAACACGAATTAACTCGTGATCGGTCAACAACGTACGGGCATGCAAACACGGGTTAACTAGTGGAATTAAAAAATCTAGAGAATTTTGCTTGTCCAAATGAATACTTGTTATTTAATAACTATACCACTTGAATAGTTGATTATTACGAAGTGTAATATTTAGCTATACCTTTAGTTAAGACGAAATAATTAGAATACTGGTTTCATTTGCTTTGGCGGTGAATTAATACTATTGTAAAAATGGAATAAAATGCAAAACCAAAAATAAGTTCTGCAAATGTTATTGATTCGAGTCATTTGACTCTTAAAATAAACTTAGTATTATTGATGAAAACTTCTCTCCATAGACATATTGTTGGGGGGAGTTGGATATGATAGTAGAGGGTACGCCAAAAAAAAGAATAATCAGGGGGTACGCGAGAGAGGAAAGGTTGGGAACCCCTAGTATAGATGGATGGTTGGCGGAGGGGGAAGAGGAGGTTATGACAGTAGGGGGTACGCGAAAATATAAAGATTAATCTAGGGGTACACGAGGTAATAAAGGTTTTGAACCCTGATCTACAGCATTAGATTTCTTCATAATTTTCCTATTTTATGCTCAAAATTTTCAACTAAGTCTATAAATCCACTGTATCAAGTATTTTGTTAAATATATTTTTCAAGAGAGCGAGAAGAAAGTATTAGAAATATTATACATAATATTTTACTTTAGAAACAGAGAAAGTCCTTGAAGAACAGCTCTAAAACTGCGGGAGAAAAATTGCTCGGAATTTATTACAGAAAAGGAAGCTTTAAATCTCGATGTCTTTTAAACATTTAATGACCCGCGCTTTTGACATTTAAAGCCTCGACTGACGAACCTTAACAACTACATCCGGAATCATTTATTATAATCCGCGTGGCATCAGTTAGGGAATGTACTTTAATGGAAATCTTTTGCTTAATAACTTGCATCTTCTGACTTTCTCCATCTTAAAAGGCGTATCATAGCAGAGGGAAAACTTCTTCAGCTGAAAGTTGAATCTTTTGAATAAGTGAAGAAGCGATCTCGTTTTCCGATTTTGTGTAGAAAAAAAAATTGAAGGATGAAATTGTTATTAAATTTTGTAAATAGGTACATGAATTGACATCCAAGTTTTACCTTTATTTTAGATCATTCAGTTATCTTTTATTAAATCGTAAATTGCGTCTAAAGTTTCACTGCTTTTACAGAGATACCGAAATTATTTTTACTTTCTCTTATATGAGAAGAAAAAATGAAGAGAAAGACTTAAAGAATACATAGAATAAGTATAGTAATCATTATAAAAGTAGGTTCTCGAGATTTTAATGAACTGTAACGTCCTAGACATTCGTGTATAAAAAAATTCTATTTATGTTTTTCTGGCTGTCTAGTGGTGCGTATGTAAGCATCTTAAATCAAAAATATAACGAGCTCGATGAATTAAATTTGGAATGTAATCCTTACAACAAATTTACAGACATGTATTCAATTTTAGTCGTATTTATTTATTTAAACAAAAACACACTACAGAGAAAACTCCATTTACAGAGTGCTATAAACAACAAACTCACAAAGAGCAAAAGCCACAACGAGTAAATAAAAAAAATGCGCTAGAAAATAAAAAGTTGAACACAGAGAATACACAAAATCATAAAAATTTTGAAAACGCATATATAATTAAAAACGAAAACACATAATCACAAAAACATTAAAATACACTATGATCCTAAAAGTCGTTTTTTTTTTAAAAAAAATAAAAGTCCATTTCCAAAAGGCAAGGGTTAAAAAGGCAAAACATGCAAGCACCGAATCCTATAAAAACATACCAGGAGTTTAAAAGTTAAAAACGTAAATACACACTTGAGACAAAAATAAATTCCAGCACTTAAGATAAAAATAAATTCACAACAAGGCGCTAAAAACAGAGTACAAAAATTAAAACCCATAAAAAGTGGTCGATTACATAAGAACACGGAAAATCAAAACGCATAAAAATCTAAAAAGTTGTAAAAAGGCAAAATAAAACATATCATGTTTTAAAAGCTGTGAATATTTCAATTTAAAAGCACCAAGAGGCATATTAAAAATGTCCACTTCATCAAAGAACTTGTTTGACTTTTTATAAAACCTATATAAACGAGAATCTGTAAATTTAATTAAATTTTGAATAAGAGTATTAAGATATTTCTCTTGAACACATACACGATTTTCAACATTGTGCCATCAGACAACATAAGAAAAGGCCTTACTTTAACTTTCCGTCGGAGGAAAGTTAAAGTAAGAAAGTTCTGTGAGATGAAGCACCCATATTCTTTTATGACTAAGTACGAGTTTTAACAAGAAAGTTGTGGAACCTGTGTAGCTTCCTGACTCCCTACCACTCACACTAGGATATCGTGGATTTTCTTCTAGTGCTCTTTTGATGTACGTGAGGAGCACGTTAATCTGGTAGATGAGTTGCGCTCGATTGTGTTTGTATTTTTGATTTCCCAAATTTTTTTTAATATTCCTTTTATATACCTGTAAAAGTTCGTATACCTGTATCTCAGCCCCGAATCCAATGCTATTGATCGTTATTCCTAATATATTGTTTCAAAAATCTCGAATTATTTCAGACTTTCTTAGACAGCAGTTGTCATTCCTAAGGAACCTTACGGATAAACAAACGCTAACTCTCCCTTAAATTACTGAACATTTTGTTAGTTGATGTTGCAAGAGAATACAAAGAAGTTATTTAAAAACGCAAATATAGCTTTGTATGACCGAATAGTTCAGTTTTGTAAACTTTTCCTTAAGCCTAAGCAAAAACTGAACGTTTAATCTCACAGATGATTTGCGCCTGAACGTGTTAGCATTTGTATAGCGCCCGACCGCATAAAAACCAATCCCACTATAGACGCCTATGGGGAGAGTTTTCGATGCCAATATTTGGCGATATTTCCATTTTTTGGCGAGAAATGCTTTGTAAAGTTTTTCTATTTCGACGACCGAGAGATGCTATCTGTTATAAGGATGTAAACATTTTTACTTTGCAGTTTTTTTGTGTGACTTAAAGTAGAATGAATTCCTTCTTGAGTGTCATTGAATATGAATGCATTTTTAAAACTAAACATGAAATAAGTATATGGTGTATAATTCTTTGCTAAAGTAAATAATCTAATATGCATAAGTTAGAAAAATATTCAAATACATAAATACGTGCCATTTAGCTTAATATGAGCAAGCATTAAAGTTGAAAATAATTTGTTATTAGTTGTTAATTGTAAATAAAGATGGATGGTTTTCAAAACACGATGAAGAAAACACTCAGTTTCGCGCCAATCAAAGTAAACACGGAAACCCTGGAGGGCACAATGATCAACTTGGCGAGGTAAAAGACATTCCCATAGACGCCTATAGTGGGACTGGTTTTTATGCCACCCCGCCCGAAAGTTAAAATATTTTTTCACCTGCGCGTTGCCACACACGTTCATAGAAATATTACATACATTTCCGGTGATTCTTTAGGTCTTTCTTTTCACATCTCTGCTCCGTCCTGTAAAAATATTAAATGCATTTATTTTTGTGAAATTACAGATGCTAGAAATAAATATTTTTTGGGAAAAAAAATATTTATTTCTAGCCTCTATGTACAACAGCAAGGCTATCTAACTGGCATTAATGAATTTAGTACTTTTAAAATTCGTATAATTATCAAGTGTTTTTTTTAAATAAAAGTTTCTGAAATCTCTTGAAAACAACAAAATTATGAAATTAAAAATAACAGGGTTTAATCATCCGTGGAAAAGGTGGTTTGGGATACTTTTCGAAAATTTCGGTCGCATAATAGACAACCAAAATTTTTTTTAACAGATTATAAGCGACATTCTTTTCTAGAAGGCCGAGGGAACAACACACCAGAATTTTCAATGAATGAATAAAAATTGGAAACTTTCTTCGGAAATGGACAACGGGTTTTAGTTTCAAGACGTTCCACTGAATTCAATGAGAATCAACATTTATTTATTAACAGGTTACGATAGTTCAAATTTTGCGAGACTTTTAACTTACAAATTATTTCCAACCTTAAAACGACAATCACAAAAAGATACATCTAACAGTTTACAATGCATTCGATGCAATAAATCTTAAGATCTGGGATCTGCTTTATAAGAATATCTTACTTCCACCCAATAACGTTAAGAAATGAATCACCCATTAGAACGCATGAACCGAAAATCCTCTAAAACTGCACTTTTCTAGATTTATTTAACTATTTTGTTATCATGGGGAAAATATTTTATGTTCTTCCACTCAAAAGATAGCATAAAAATGGCTGAATTATATAGGTGGAACGCATTTCGAATGGAAACTTATCTTTTGACTCGAACATTTATAAGTCAATCGATAGGAAAGCTTTTATGATTATGCCTCGTAAGGGAAACTTGGCAAGAAGGTCTCACATAAACCATAAAACCTGCAAAATCCAGCACAATCGCATAAACAAATCGCCAAACAAAGATTTTCTTAACTAATACCAGCGGCCAATTGTAGTTTGGAACTTTTCTTGAGAATTCGCGCCATATGTTGCGAGGAAGATTCTTTCTAAATAATGGCGTTGCCAAACGAAGAAGAAATGAAGTGTTTCAAATCGTTAATACACGTATCCTAACAATTCTAATGGAAGTAGTTCTGATACATGTAATATTTTACAGCACAAGAAGGATATAAACCATTACTTGAATTGAAAGCCTAGCATTTGGATGAATTAGTTAGGAGAAAAGTAAAAACCTCGAAACAAGAGATAGAATAAATAAAACTGAAAATTTGCCGAAACAAATTTCAAATTAACTTGTACCGAAATGAATTTTCGTGGGCGGTTGATTCGAATATAACGTTGATACCGTGTTGTATATATTCACAGAATAATTTTAAAAATATTCTATAACTCTGACTTTGAGGTAACCATCGAATTAAAATTTTTCCTTGCCAGGTATCGTCTATTAGCCACTATCAAAAGTTATCATTCATCATTATCATCAAACCATTTTGACTGAATTTTATTTTAAACACATACTAATTTAATTGTATGTCTGGCGCAATTTGAGCAAAAGAATGGCTCTTGTACCAATATACGACAAAAACCAACCAACCTTTTCAACGCATTAACCAGCCAATTATATTTTAACCAGCCGTTATTAATTTTGCAAATTTCTTACAATTCCCAGTAAAGTGATTTTCATTAAAATACCTTCCCTCCATTAAGTCCTAAATGTAACCTTTCAAGCAAAAAGGGTTTAATTACGTTTCCCCCCCAAAAAAATTCTTTTTTTGAAACAAAAGGATTCTTTTTATACACATTTGTTTTTAATGCAGGAACTATTTATTCAATGGACGTTTCTTTTTATTTATCTACGAGGCTTTCTTCTTTTCCTTTACATTTAGCAAAGTTTGCCTAAAGAGTTGTACGACATTTGGTCTATTTTATTCTTTCTCTAACTAGAGTGTTCTTCTGGATTCAAAGAGAAGACCAGTTTACAAACAGTCGAAGAATCATTTTCTTTCCTCCCATGCGATTGGTAGAGATGATGGGTTCATTTTCTCTTTAATTGCATCAAAGGTAATATGGATATATTTGTTTATAGATAAATGGCAACGCGCATTAGAATTTTAATCATTCTTTTCAATTACCCAATGTATTCAGTTTAATCTTGCAAATTACGTGAATTGGTTACTGGATATATGGAACGAGAATAAATAAATTGGAATAAACTTAACTGTCAAATTCGAAAATAAAGTTACTTAACCCTAAAATGCCGTGTGTTGCCTTTAATTAACATGCCCAATTTTTTATTTTAAAATATTGAGATTAATACTGAAATTCTAATGCCTGTTGTTGCCAATAGGATACAAACTGAAAATGTTATTACATCAATTAATAACATATAATTATAACAGCCTGAGTGCTGATGAAAAAATAAATTAATGCTTACGGCTATATCTTTTTTGCTTTATTTGTACGCTTCTTATTATTATATTTTATTCAACAATGATGAAGAAAATTCTTTGCTCACAGTATTACTTCTTAAAAATCATCTTGTGTTTAAAATTATAGAATTTTATCGAGGAAGTTTTTTCTCAACTAAAGCCCAGTGTTGTCCATTGGTAACAAACTGTTTTTAGCCGCAAATCGTACTTAAAACAATATAGAATTTTTTAAAGTATTTTTGCTGTGTTTTATAGTATAAGAAATGAAAGACAAAAATCATTTTTAAATCAATTTTTTAAAACTCAGGCATTTAAGGGTTAAAGAATGCATGCGTGAAAATAAAATAGACATGTAAATAGATCTAATCACACTACCTGACTGTTTTTAAAACATTTAAATTTATTGCTCTCAAAAAAAAGTATAAAGATTTACTTTATTCAGTAATTACTGCCAATATTTTCAATTTGGAATGTGGGCTCAAGTTCACTTCTTTTTGTCACAGTTCTTAGTCTGCATACGTATTTGCGCATTCTTTATTTGATGATTTGCTATTGCTAAATTTTTGGTTTTTATAAAATTTTTAGATTGGAATGTTTCATAGAATGATCAACCTGTTGCAAACAATACACAACGAAGATCGGTGAAACTTCCAGCAAATCCGTCCGGCAGTTTTTATATTTCAATAGCAACGTCATTAAAATCCCAAGAACGATTCAATGCAAAAATTATATTAAAATTTTTTTAATGCTTTCGTAATTATTTTTTAATAATCCAGCGAAGGCCTTTAAGGAAACTATATATGCTTAAATTTAAGTGATTTTCGTTTGAGAAATATTATTTTGTTGTCTAAACGTAACCTTACTGATTAAAACAAATATTTTAAATCAAGAAAACTCGGCTAAAAACCCCAGCGGTGATGGTTTAAAGATCTTAAATGTTCAGTTGTGAGATGAAATAGAATTGTACAAGACTGGTATAAACAAACCCACACAAAATAGTCTTTATGTTAGATTTACCACTCCCGAAAATATGAACCATAGAAGCATTCTATAATACAAAGCAGAATATACATGTCTGTTCGTCTGTCTGTCGAAAGAACTCCTCCTAAACAGTAGTGACATAAAATTTGCAGTACCATTTCGAGCTCCACTTCAAGGTTAATTGTATTATTTTTAACTTTCAAAATTAAATCATCCCTAAGATATTTATTTAAATAACAAAAATTAAAACATATTCCGACGATTTCTCGCTCAGTGTTTTCGCTATTGTTACGAACATGTAATGTCGCTTTCCCCCAATTTTAGTGTTATGGTTGGGAAGAGACATTTACAGTGTTTCTTACTAGCTATCGGAAGAATGGAAGCCATCAATACCCGACTTTGGCGACAAAATGAATGTCCTGAAAAATACCAGAATTTTCTCGATATCTACTAGGAGCGGATATATACAGAATGTACAAGATGATTCCATGTGACGTCACGCCCTGTAGGTAAAACTATAAATTCCGTAATTTCTGAACGTCTGTGAACGTTTTGATCAACTGGGATCGTCTTTGGAGTGTGAACGCCTTTCGAATCCTTCTTTGGAGTTTTATCCGCAGTGCGAGCTAATAAGCTAATAGACGCAGAGCAGTACTGAAAGTGCTGTTGCTTTAATTATTAGTGAAGTGCTGTCTGTGTTACTAATTTGTGCAAGAGCTGTTTATTCTGTTACCTGTGCTTCGTGTTTTCCGGAATATTCGGGAATAAGGCGTCATTCTCCGTTAACCTGCTTGTTGGACTGCTTCCACCGTACACTCACCTCTGATTTTTGTACCACTATTCATTTCTGAAGTAATTATCACAAGAAAATGAGTTATACACTATCTGAAAAAGCAATCGGTTATCTTTTTAATAATGGCAATCTAATTGCAGTGTGATTTCTTCTCTTATTCTAATATCCTACTGTTGTAATTAAAATCAAACCAATTTTATTGCTCATAAACTCATTCACTCTCTTGTTTTCGTCACTATTAATGTTACGATAAAAATATCGCTTCCTTTGGACATAAACTCCAAAGCAGAACTTTTGCCTTGTCTTTTATTTCATAGCAAGCACACCTTTTAATACGCAAGCACAGCAATCGATAAATTTAGTTTAATTACTTTGCGTTGTTTCGTTTACTTATCACGAATTTTTAAATGATCCTTATGGGGGTGTCAAGTCTTTCAGGGTTATTGAGTTTTGTTCATACCGAAGGGAGAGGATCTAAGGAACAAAAGAAGGAACACTATGCGGTACACAAACACTAAAAGGAAGACCGTGGTTCTTCGCGGCATGGCAATAGAAAGCATGATATGAAGGAACTTCTATTGCAGCCGTAGCAATGACGGAGAAGGTAAAATGGAATCCCAAGGATTTCTAGACTAGTGCCAGGTGGTTCAAAGTACGGAAACAAAAGTAAGAGAGCAGTTTAGCTGCTGTCCGAGGAATCAGATGACACGGGAGAGCGGGTACAAAAATCAACGAAAGACGCTACAGAGGAAAACTGTATAATGAAATTTAAGGGGTTATAGGTATCTAGACTTTTAACTCTTTAATACCGAGGCAACTTTTTCTCCTAGCCCCTTTAGCATCGGGACTTTTCGGGAGGATGCGACATGAATTGGAATCTCCCATTCTGGGTGGTCATTTACCCCACCACATGCTTCCCTTAAGGCGCACGGAAATGGACTGTGATTGGCAAGGATATTTGGACCCCCTACCTCGCTTATCTCCGAAGCGATCTCAGAACCTCACCTCCTTTCAAAAGATGCCAACAACTTCAGACCGGCTTTCGTCGATGTTAAGTCAAAATTTCTACACCTACCTGGACCGCCTTGTTCGGTGCGAGAGGGTTAAGATATATTTATACCGAACAACGCAGGGAGTATCAGCTAGTATAATAATAAGATGTAAAGTGTCACAGGAAACAGTTTCCCGTTGTCTTTTTATAAGTACCGTGCTATTTTACAAATCTAATTATTTTTTTACTATTTTGCAAATCTAACTATTTTTTACTATTTTACAAATCTTACTATTTTATGCTATTTTACAAATCTAACTATTTTTTACTATTTTACAAATCTTACTATTTTATACTATTTTACAAATCTAACTATTTTTTACTATTTTACAAATCTAACTATTTTTTACTATTTTACAAATCTAACTATTTTTTACTATTTTATACTATTTACAAATCTAACTAATTTTTACTATTTTATACTATTTACAAATCTAACTATTTTTTATTATTTTACAAATCTAACTATTTTTTACTATTTTACAAATCTAAACTTATATAAATAGCGTAACTTACGTAACCTTTTTAAGAGACGTGAAAACTAACAATATTTTTGTATCAGTTACCGAGAATGACAAACAAAAAAAATTCAATGTGATTGCATTCTGACATCAAAAATTTATATAAAAAGTTATTATCTATACTGTAATATTCGTAACGAATAAAAAAATATCTATTAATAGAATTATTAAAATATTTAAAGAAAAGAAATTAATTAGAAAAAAAATCTTTTGGTCATAAAAGAAATTAAAATTATCGTTTGGCTGTAAAAGAAATTAGTTTAAAAAATCGTTTGGCATGAATTCTTTTCTGAAGGTTATAAAAATAGTTTGGCAACGATATATTGTCTTTTGCTAACGTTGCCTAGCAACGGAAAAGAATAATGGGGATTTGAACATGGAATTCGATGTAAGTCAGTGATTGTAACGTTTGTGATGTAAGTGTATGCGTTTGTTTTCTATGTTTGTGCTGTGGGAGACGTCCAATAAACTTATTATTTTTGATAAAGAAGGCTCCACGATTCTTCATACTTTGATGAAATACATTACAATACGTTCCAAACAATAAATTGGCTGTTGCTATTTTGTGTATATATGTTACAGTGAAAACCCGAATTAACTAAGGAAAACGCGTTCTAACTGAGAGCACTAGGAAAAACCCGATTTAACTAGGGAAAACGTGTTCCAACTAACAGGGAAAACCCGTTTTCCCTAGTTATTTCCGGTTTAAACCGGTTTTGTCCAGTTAAAACGCTTGAATCTGGATTTGTTGCTTGTGAAATTTTCAAAGCAAGTTCAGTCGTCTAATTTATAACATAATTATACATTTATTATATAATATATTGTTGAAATAATAGTTACAATTCATAAAATTTAGCAAAATTAATTAATTAAATTTAAATAAATTAAAATAAAAACATATTTTGCATTAAATAGAAAGGTGCAAATGCAGCCGAATCTAATAAAATACAAAAACAAATAATAGAAATGTAAATTAAAAGGAAAATAAATTAAAAGAAAACAAAAAGAAAACATTTTTGTTTTCTTTTAATTTATTTATTTTTTAACTTAAATTTCTATTATTTATATTGTTGAAATAATACAATTATTTTGGATAGATACAAGCTATATTATCTAACAAATCAGTCAAAACCCGAATAAAACGTTTTCCTAGTGCTCTCAATTGGAACGCGTTTTCCCTAGTTAATTCGGGTTTTGACTGATTTTGGGTTTTCACAGTAACATATACACTTCGATGAGTATTTAATTTCAAAATGAAATATTAACATATTTTTTTTGAAGGAGGAGAATAAATGTTTGCGCTCGCTTTCGCGCTTGTTTGCTGATACAGTGGAATCTCCCTATAACGAAATCGATTGGTTCCATTTGAAAAATTAATTGAAATTTCGTTATACGGAAATTAAAGCTTTTTGCAGTTATTTAAGTAAATGTTACAACCTTTTAGTAAGTGCCATAAGTTCAAAAATATTTAATTATGACTTTCAATTAAAAATGAAATAATATTTATTATAAATTTGTTAAATTATACTAATTTTTATTGCATAAATAAAATGCTCGTAAGTGAAGACAATTCACCAATTTAGAGAATAATATGTACTAGTACGAATAAACATAAAATGCGTATTGTCACATCCATTTTAATTTATTTACCTTTTATTGTCGCATATTGTGTTTCCACCCCCACTCCACCCCGATTCTTGGAATCTTGACCCTTAGAAATGTCGCTCCCTCTGTAGAAACCCAGGTCCCCACAACTGCATTACCCTTCACATAGCATTCTATTGTTATCGCTGGCATGAACAATGCGAGTGGTTCCAGAAACAGGCACGTGTGAGCGATTTGTTCGCACAGAAATTAGCAAAAATTCAAAAATGACAAAAATGGAAAAGATAAAGGTCTGAAAAAATTCGTTATAGGGAGACAACCACTTCGTTATATGGAGAATATTTTGAAGGTTAGTTAACATTCCGATTAAAAATTTCGTTATAGGGAGAAATTCGCTGTAGGGAGACTTCTTTGTAGGAGGACTCTACTGTATTTAGTAAACACGTTTTTACAAGATAAAGAAATAAAATATACCGTTTGAGAGTCTTCAGAAATTCTGGCTCTGGCATAAGAATACCCTCAATACTCGCGGCTACATTTCAATTACGTAAGAAATTGCCACTTTCCCACAGAGGGAAAGGAATAGAGAACGATTTTCGATACAAAAAATCGAATTGTTGTCATTACGAGCACCTGGGACTCCCGCGGTCTTTCTTCGTCTCGCCTTGTTTTGTTGTTTCTGATCTCAAGAAGATCTTGAAGAAGACAGTAAACAGCTTTATTGCTTGCCTCCTTTCGTACACAATTTGCTCGAAAGTTGCAATCAAGAGAGCATGTGGTTGCTTATCAAGCAACACCGTCTATCTCAATTTTTTGAAATTTCAAAGGGGCAGGACAATAAGGATTATCTCTGAAGTTTTTTACTTTCTCGTATACGAAGTATACAAAGAGAAAGTATTGTAATCGTCAAAAAATTCGAACTCGAGATTTTGACGAATCTCCACGTTTTAGACCTCCCTGAGTCCGAAAAACACAATTTTGGAATTATGTCTGTCTGTGTGTCTGTATGTCTGTGTGTGTGTCTGTGAACACGATAACTCGAAAACTATCAGAGATACGGGGATGAAATTTGGTATGTGAACTTGACACATAATTTGTAGGTTTCTGTTAAATTTTGGACAAAATCCGTCCACGGGAAGTCTGTCTATCTGTCTGCCCGCGGTCATGTGAACACTATAACTCAAAAGCTTGAATCGCTAGATGAATAAAATTTGGTACACAGTTTTATCATCATGAATGTAGGTCCGTATAAAATTTTGGGCCAAATCCGTCAAAAGGTTGACTGTCTGTCGGTCTGTATAATTAATTTACTTTTGAGGAGAATCCGTTGTCTCCACGCGCAAGCGTACTAGAAGAACGGAACGGAATTTCATTACGGAGTAGCGAATTACGTCAGTTTGTCCTTGAGTTGGTAAGAGAGGAAAATCGTTACGCATCTCTTTGAATTTGATTCTTTACCTAGATATTTTTCAATCACTATAATGAAAAACCTTCTGGTAGTCATTGGATTCTGGGTAACAATAGGTTCGAATTTTTTTTAGCCGCGCGGGGGAAGGGAAAACGGCACCTTTTTGGGGAAGTATACGAGAAAGTTTTGGGGAGAACACTCCCGCTGGTTTTAACATCTGGTTACAACTTTCGGTCTTATGTTCATATCAAATTTGAAAAAAATTCAGATATATTCGTAATTGGTTGCAAAAAATTGAGCATTTCCATTCTCTTCGAAACTTCAAAAAATTGACGTAGGTTCATAAAAACAAAATAAGAACGATGTTTACAAAATTCAAAAAGGAGCATTTTACGGAAAAAAAGGAGAATAAATCAATACAAATTATAATTCGATATTTGTTGAAAATCATACGAATAACATAAATATAAAACTTTATGAAAAACAGAAAAATCGAATATATACTTATAATATTAATCGAATATTATTATTATTTATATATAATATTAATGGAATATTGACTTATAATATTAAACGAATATTATTACTAATATATAATATTAATCGAATATTATTATTAATATATAATATTAATCGAATATTAACTTATAATATTTCATATTTGTATTTCAATATTTTTTGAAAATCATGTTAATAACATAAATATAAAACGTTATGAAGAACAGAAAAATCGAATATTAACTTATAATATAATCGAATATTATTAGTAAATTGAATATATCAATAAAACCATTTATAACGTTTTATAAATTTATTTTGAAATAGAATTCTCTCGTGATGCGAAAGACGATATATCGTCGTTGGCACTTTTCGCAAGTGTTGCGAAAGACGATATATCGTCATTCGGCATTAAAAGCGTCAATAAATTACTGAATTTTTAAAAACTATTTAGTATTATTCTTCAAAGATTCATAAAAATAAAGCTCTTTCTCTCTCTTTAATTCATTCACCGAGGACACAAGAAATTGAATCCTGTATCAGTAGTGAAGTTTTATCTTTATTTCATACTTTTTTTAATTTAACCGATATTTGTAAAGCTTCCAGAATTTTTTTAATCCTTTGTATGTTGTACTTTTAAAAATAAAATGTTTCAAGTATATTTAAGGCATTTCGTATTAAAGTTGAAATCGATAGATTATAAACTATTTCAATTTCGATGTTAAATAAGATAAAATTGGATTTTTTTTTACTTTTTACCATGTGCTTAGAATAGAGATTTGCAATGTAAAAAATGCAAAAAATTTAATACTCTGAATATGCATTTCTGGAGACAAAAAGTTATTAAAGCTGCAGACAAAATAAGCTGAATGAAAAAAAAATTACAAAGTAATATTATTGTAGTGAAGAGTATAATTTGCTTATTTTAATTTTTTTCTACTTTTAGTTATAAATTTATAATTCGTTATTATATATATATATTGGAACCTTGAAATCATTTTTTTCCTGAAATTCGCTATCTAGTTGTATCACTCGTACGGAATCGTAATTCAATTTAATTAATCGATTAACTCATAATGAAGTTCTAAAAATGTTGAAATAGTGTATTATCATTGAGAACAAACACACTGGAATAGAATTGGAAAATTCTAACATATCAGGAAGAGAGTGAAAAGATCGATTTAAAAATTCTGTCTACAAAAATATATTCTTTCTGAAAAGCGTGCAACAAGTCAACTAAAAAAAAAGTGTATAAAAGGTATTATTTAAAACAAATCTAATCATTTTTATCGCAGATTTATATCAGATTTTGTAGAGAAGATAATTTCGTTTATATCTCAAGCGTATATATTTCCAGAATTTTATTTAGTTGATGCAATAAGTAAAAATCTAGACAACTTGTAACAAGAGTAAAACTGTTTATATTTTGACACTTTTCGTCAAGTTTTTGTTTCAAAATACATAAATTTCCTAACAGCTTTGGCAAACTTGTCATGTTTTTGGAAATTCGAAACATAAACACTTTTATTTATAAAAATTATGCGGGAATTTAGACTTTGTTATCTCTCTTGTTGACGAGATAATGATCTTGAATGACTAGATCGTGTAAGAACATCCTTCTAAGCCAGATTGTGTCGAAAGAATTTCTTTTTCTTACTTTTCTGAAAGAGAAAAACTTTTAAGCCGAAAATGTAGCGCCACCTCTCCAAAGTGTTAAAAACTAAAAGGCCATCAAAGAAATGGTCCAGCAGCAGTTTTAGTTGTTTTTACTTTAACTACGAAGTAATTCTTTCATGAATGTTGTGAGCTTCATGAAAAGTTGGTTGTCATGTTCAAATGGAATTAGTTTTAATCTTTAAAGAGAATTTATAACTCTCTTACTGATTTTTTATCAATTAATTACATTATTGGACGTTTTCCACGGCACAAAACATGTAAAACAAGCACATACACTTACATAACAAAGCATTACATCACTGATTTTTCACATCGAATTCCATCTTCAATCTCATTATTCTGTTTGTTGCTAGGCAACGTTAGCAAAAAAAATATCGTTGCCAAACTATTTTTATTACCTTTAGAAAAGAATTAATGTCAAACGATATTTTTATTTAATTTCTTTTTCAGCCATACGATATTCTAAAATTAATTTCTTTTATGACCAAACTATTTTTTTAATCCAATTAATTTCTTTCTTTAAATATTTTAATAATTCTACAAATATATTTTTTATTAGTTACGAATATCACACTAGGTGTCTAGTACTTGTGCGTGAACTTTTAATTTTAACCTGTTTTAACTGTTAATCGAATGAGATCTTTGATTTTATTTCTTTTTTCTAGTAATAAACGTTTTGAATGGAACGAATGATTTTGGTTATTTTCATTTTTTGATTCCAGTAATATTTAAGGCCATGGTTTTTTAAAAACTATTTTTCTGCCATGCATTTACAGTTGCTGATACTCAACGTAACAAATGTTTGACGTATTTAGTAACGTAACGAGTTGAGTGACGTATTTGAGTAAATGATGAAACATAATTCAGTTATTTCTTTTAATATGGATAACAGAACGGCTACATCAGTCCGTGTTTCGAACTCATTCAGCTTTTCATTTCTGAAAATCATATCCGAATTCCGTGCTGGCTTATCTTAATATAAATAAAAGTCATTGTGGGTATGTGTGTGGGTATGTGTGTGGGTATGTATGTGGCTATGTTCCACATCTCCTCCTAAACCAATGGACGGTTTTCAACCAAATTTTGTACACTTATCATTTAAGACAAGGGGAAGACACTTATGAACTTTTCTAAGTCCAAAAGTTAATTAAACAGTCAGTTAATTAGAAAATAACCGAAACCGTTTTTCCGCCGTAACTTCGGAGCAAACTGTCCGACAGAAAATATTTTTATACCATCTTAAAGTTCAAAATTTTACCTTTTCAATGATACCAATTTTATTTCTCTGACATTTTCCCTTCGATTGTTATTAATTTTTAAAAGTTCTAAAATTTTAAAATGCGTGCAGACGATTTTGAAATAACGAAGATTTATAGCTACTCCGTTGCTAGGCAACGGTTAGACTTTGAACTAATTCACCTTTATTTCTGAAAATTTTGCTTATTTTTAAAAATATCCATATGATATAATAAATGCGAAAGTGTGTCTGTCTGTTTGTTACACATTCACGGCAAAACTACCAAACCGATTTGGATGAAAATTGGCAGAGTTGTAGCTTGGAACCCAGGAACGGACATTGGGTAGGTGACATCATGTTAAATTCATTATTTTTGGTTACAGATAACAATTAAATAATTAACAAGCGATTTGCGATGAAGATTATTACTTTATTTTTCAATCAACTGCCACGTGATCCTTAAGGAATGCGTAAACAAAATGAAATGTCACGTGATCCTTCAGAAAAGCGCAAGCATGTGGAATAACTTATTTTTAAAGTCATGCATCACGTGATCTTGCTGAGAAAAGAAATAATCTCTGGAATAATAACTGAAAAATAAACGCCGGGACAGAAATCTAATGATAGATATAATATAGTTCCAAGAGTTTTTAGATTAAAATTTAAAAACTAAAGTTAAGTATAACTAAATGAAAATATCGTTCAATATTTACTTAAAATAAGAGCCAAATTTAGTGGAAAGGTTGCCAAAATTATTCTTTATCGCTCTTTTCATCGTCATCCAAAATGTTTTTGGCGGTTAAATTTGTAACCAAACGATTTAGCTAATTACAATAGTTCCGTTTCGAATTTTAATGCTTTAAGAGCTGTTTCTAACCGATTTAAATAGAAAGGATTACACAAACCCAAAGAACACGGAATTCAACGTTTTGTTTACTAAAGAAAGAACTAATTCGAGCTTGGCGCTTGATACAGTTGCCAAATAGATTTGGCGATTGCTTAAATCGGAAGGTTACCGGAAAACGGTCTATGAATCCAAAATAAACAAATCATGATCGTCCATTGACGTATATGATATGGTTGTCAGAGTTTTTAGAATAGGAAGGTATATTTTGTCTTATGTATTCTTTTAAACAGTAGAAGCAGATGACATATAGCATGGTGGATGATATATTCCAAAGAGCAGATGATACCATTGAGTACAATGATGTAATTTACAATAACGGAGACTTAAATTAGTCGTCCAATTATGTATTATCAACCGTCAGAACTTTTGATTTCCCCTTTCTATGTATAACGAAACATTTACATTCGTGAATTTAAAAAAAATAGCAATTCAAATTCTTCGCGCACGAAGTCGCGGGTAACAGCTAGTTTTGAATAAAAGATAAGATGAAGTTGATTCAGGATCTTTAACGATCTTACATATAAATTTCTTTGAATAAACGTTATACATAAGTTTTTCGAGTATTTTTTTCGGCATGGAACGCATTATCGTATTTTACATTGATTTATATGGGAAATTTTTTTCTCATTACTAGTAAGATTCTGGAACGAATTATGCTCGATAAGTGAGGTTCTACTGTATTTTACTCCCTTCTGTATAAATAATTAATATTAACTTATATATTCATTTCATTTATTACTCGTCTATGTAATTTTGTTAAATTTCGTAGAATGTTAAAAATTTTCAATCAAACAACCAGAGTTTTCACGATTCTGTATAACTTTCACGTAGTGTTTATCAATGATTTTACAACAAACATTAGCCAAGAACTGTCACTTTATGATCCCACAACATACAAAGTACGGCAACCGTTTTGTAAGATCACCACTTTGACAGGAATCATAGCGGAGCTTGTTGTCCCCAGGTAGATAAAGGATTAATCAATTCTTTAGCCTAAAAATCCAAAAGCTGGTTAAATGACAAAGGATTTAAAATTTACCGAATTTCTTTAAGATGTATACAAAATAATATATTGTTGGAAAAATCGTTCTGTGGGTGTATGGCGGAAACTGTCCAACAATCAGGATAATGGAGAATGACGGTTTATTGACAAGTATTCAGGAAAACACGAAACACGGGTAACAGGAACAATAGCTCTTGTACAGATTAACAACGCAAACAGATAACAAATCACTGAAAATGACAGTAACGGCACTTTCAATAACGCTCAGCTCACCGGCTTTCCAGCTCGCACTGCAGACGAAACTGCAAGTGTCTCACTGCAGACGAAACTGCAAGTGTCTCACTGAAGACGGAACTCCAAGTGTCTCACTGAAGACGAAACTCCAAGTGTAGCACTGCAGACGAAACTCCAAGTGTCTCACTGAAGACGAAACTCCAAGTGTCTCACTGCAGACGAAACTGCAAGTGTCTCGCTACAGACGAAACTCCAAGTGATTCTTCGAAGGCGTTCGCACTCCAAAGACGTTCTCCGTGACGTCACATGGAAATCTCTGGAGAAATCAGGATCTTGGCTTCCAATAGAGATATCGAGAAAATTCTAATATCTTTGAGGTCCAAAGTCACCAAATTTGTCACCCAGTCGCCAAAATGGTCGATAAGTTTGTCGAAAAGTCGCCAAAATGGTCGCTAAGGTCAGAGGTTTACGTCCGGCTGCCGAAGGCTTTCCATATGTACTTCTGCAAAACTCTCTTCCCAAGCATAAGACTAGCGAGGCAGGAAAAAGACATTACATTTTTGTAACAATATCATATGAGATATTGTATAAATATGTTTTCTTAAAATCAAGCTCAAATCTTGGAGGAACTACCCACTGATACAAAACTTCATCTAAACGTTATTTAATTCTAAGATGGCTTTTGTTCACATCGCCTCTTCCATCTAAAAGCAGCAGGAAATTCTCCAAAGTAGCAATTGTGACAGGGCATTAATCATAGAAAATCGTCTATGAAAAACTAGGTCTCTGTGTGTATTTGATAAATAATACGACAGGTAGAGAAACTGCCATTGTTGGCGATACTTTCTTTTTCAATGTACAGAAATCTTCCTCAAAGTTTGTCGTTGCTTTTTGTTATCGCTGACAATAAATCACGTCAGTGGTATATCATGCGCGTGATATAGTTTGGACGCCACGATGCATCTGATTATTTATTGCAATCGTGATGATATAATTTGATAATATTTTTTGGCAACGTTTGACAAGAAGAGAAATGCTTTGTTTTGATTAGAATTTCGATAAAGAATTCCTTTGAAATTTTAACTTACGTTTGACAAGCTGAGAATTTCATGGTTATTGAATTATTATGTACATATTTTGTATATATTTTTACTATAATTTAATACTTTAAAATCCTGTATTACTTTACTATATTTTTTACGATGAATACCGACAAAGACCCCATCGCAGAAAGACGGCTAATGACAAAGGAAAGGAACGAAAGATGGTTAACGAGGTATATATATCTATGTAAGCACATCAAATTTGACGAGAAATCTCTCGAAGAGGCAATTTGTACCCATCATACCTTGACGGGTGATTTTCTAGTTTCAAAATAAAGCTCTACATGGTTACAGTTAGAGAAAAAGTGTTTAGATTTATATATCAGCAATTAAATATTTTAACAGAAGACTAATACTCCTTACGCTGTTTGAAAGTAAGCAGAAAAACATGCTATTATATTCTCAGCTAGGACACTTGTTTTGCCACTGTATATCATAATAGTTTATTAAAATATTTGAAATATAAGCTTAGGGGATTTTTTGTTTATTTAAAAGTTGCTAAGATCGGAAATAGCCCAGAGTGGGAATAGCCCAGAAAGCAGTTATAATCGCTAGTACACCAGAAGAAAATAAAACAAAATAAAACAATAAAAGGGCATTAAAGAAATCAATTGTTAGTTCAAAAAACCAGAAACACTAAGTTTCCGTAGTTTTATATCGTATGTGAGGCAACAAAGGCAGATGAAGAGATTATATAGTGCATATAATGTCGAATTTGAGTTCGTTCAATGTGTGCTGGTAAGAATTTGAGAATCAATTGTTAGTTCAAAAAACCAGAAACACTAAGTTTCCGTAGTTTTATATCGTATGTGAGGCAACAAAGCAGATGAAGAGATTATATAGTGCCTATAATGTCGAATTTCAGTTCGTTCAATGTGTGCTGGTAAGAATTTAAGAATCAATTGTTAGTTCAAAAAACCCGAAACACTAAGTTTCCGTAGTTTTATATCGTATGTGAGGCAACAAAGGCAGATGAAGAGATTATATAGTGCATATGATGTCGAATTTGAGTTCGTTCAATGTATGCTGGTAAGAATTTGAGAATCAAAAAATATGTTTGCTTTAATTGTCCTTAAAGAAATCGGTGTCCAATTTAGGACACCAGTGGTCGAATTGCTGCAAAGCAGTTTCCTTCACTGAACTGATGATGCAATTTTTAAAGTTATTTTTTCCTTATTAAAAGTATGTATACAGGGTGCTCACTTAAATAAGGGCCACCACCTGTTAACTTCAGAACGACGATAGTCATAGTCATGAAAGTAGTGTCTAGGTGTAGTAAGACATCTATGCGCTATGCGAAGAGACGACTTACAGTGCCATCTGGTGGCAAACTCTGGAGTTATCTTTTCTATATCAACAACTGTACAAAATAAAGGGAAAATGCCAATTACAAAGTTGTAGAGCGTTATCCATTTAGTACAAAAAGACACTTTGTGCACATAAATACGAGAAAGAAAACGTTTAAGATGCGCATTTGTTTGTTCGCACTTTCCGAAATTGTGACGACACAAGACATGGACAAAAGGAGAAAATGTTAGTTTTCGGGCAAAAAATGACCCTATTGCATTTTGTCCTGTGGGAATATCTTAAATATCAGGTGTACGGACATTTCCGCCAATATTGCAGGACTTCCGATAACGTATTATTGTTCTTACTTGTTCTAGCGCGCCAGCTACCTATACTAAAACGTGTGCAAAGTGAAATTCAAACAAGGTCTCAAATCTATATTGTAGATGACTGAGAGCACTTTGAACACCGAAAACAAAGTTATCTTATCATAACTAATTGTTTTTTTTCTCTTTTTAACCCGTTTTGTGACGTCACAGTTTCGTAAATCGCGAACAATCAAATGTGCATTTTAAGCGTTCTGTTCTTTGTTCTACTATGCACAAAGTGTCTTTTTGTACTAAATCAATAACGCTCTACAACTTTGTATTTGAAATTTTCCCGCTATTTTCAACCTATTTGGAGTTAGGAACGCTAACTCTCTAGTTTGCCACCAGGTGCCGTTACAAGTGCTCTCTTCGCACAGCGCATAGACGTTTTACTATACCTAGACACCACTTTCATGACCATAGCTGCTGTCCTTCTGAAGTTAAGAGGGGTGGCCTTATTTAAGTGGCCACCCTGTATATATAAAACGCTTAAATTACGTGGAATGAAAAAGGGGTTAATTTCTCTTTTGCATATGGCAACAATCGGTTTGTTTACAAAACAAAACCAGTAGCTCCGCCATTAGGGCGTGAAAAGAATATGGAGATCTTTCTAGGAGAGTGCAATTTTTTTCCCCCTTGACCGAATCAGATGGGCAATAATTTTAGCCCATCTTTTGATGGCAATTTTGATCTCTTTTTTGGTTACGGATTGAAAAGAACTTTGGAATGAATAGGAGATAATGGCCTTTGTTGCTGAAAACCCCCCCTACCAATCAAATCAAATCATTAGGGTGTCTCAAAAAAAAGATTTTTTGAAAAAACCTTGCTCCCCATTGTTTTTCCCATTCCTTTTGGTCCTAATAGAGAGTATATGAAGTTTCAGCCCTCTAAGTTAACGGTAGGGTTTACCTGTAAAGCGCTAAAAATTGGAAAAAGGTTTTTAATTGTAAAATTTTTAGATTTTTTTAGAATTGTTTTATGGTCACTAGCGTGCTAAAACTAGTTTATATTTGTTCCTATGGACAACTTTACTTAGAATGTAATCAAAAATAAATATTAAATGCTCACATAGCCACTTATGATTTTAGGGAAAAAAGCATAATGTGACGAAAATTTGCACTAATTCTGCGTTGTTGCTTTTGGGAAACACCATACGACAGTTACTGTATGTTCACAATAACAGCTTAAAAATTTACTAAAATATTTTTAAAAAAGGATATAAAAATGAATAAAATATGTTAAAATCTAAAAGGGCTCATATTTCCTGTTATATTGAAAAAATTTTCTCAAATTTTACACAATGCTTCTGTAATATATTTTCATTTCTTCCATAAGTTTCGTACAATATAACAAAAACTGAGCATGTTATAAGCAAAAAACAGGCTGGAAAATTTGGGATTTTTTAAGAAAACCTTTATATCTTCCCAAATATTTGTGCCGAGTTTACGACAATTCCTGTAAATATTATGCACATTAAGCATAACCATTTCTGAAAGTATCATCTTGTTATCAGTATTCTGTGACGCGGGGTGGGCCAAAAAAGTGTTTGTCTTCATCAGTTTGCAGACGGTCCTCTAATTACCCTTAGGACCGAATCTTCAAAGTAAAATGTGAGTTACAGTCCATTCTTTACATTGTCAAAGTTTAAGGGCAGTCATTTAATCCTTTCCGGAGAAATTGTAAAAAATGTGAAAATCTGAAAGTGCCCGGACACTTTTGACCATAAAGTGTATGTTTTACTCACATGGCCCATGCTACATTGAAAAAAAGTATGGTGAAGGTTAAAGGCAGCAAGATGACACTTTCACGCCATAATCTTAATAAAGTAAGCTAAATAATGACACTAGTTTCATAATTTTATTCTTAAAATTATTAAAAGTCTTATTAAAAGTCTTCTTATTATTAAAAGTGTAAGGAGTCGTCAAAAATTATGCGCAGCAACCACTGGTAGGGTCACAAACAAAGAGATTTTCTGAGGAACGAAACAGAGAGGCTATCTACCGCCAAGCCGTAGAAACACATACTATCCGCCGTTCCCCTACATTCTCATTAGGATTAATTATTATAACCATTAAGTAAAAATTATTAAAACCGGATAAATATATCATAAAATTGATTTTAGAACCCCGAGACACATTGCGACCATTTAAGGACGAACATTATTGCGACTACCTACCGGCAAGCCGTAGAAACACTAGGTGGCCCATACTATCCGCCGTTCTCCTCTACATTCTCATTAGGATTAATTATTATAACCATTAAGTAAAAATTATTAAAACCGGATAAATATATTATAGAATTGATTTTAGAACCCCGAGACACATTGCGACCATTTAAGGACGTACATTATTGCGGCTACCTACCTGCAAGCCGTAGAAACACATACTATCCGCCGTTCCCCTACATTCTTATTAGGATTAATTATTATAACTATTAAGTAAAAATTATCAAAACCGGATAAATATATCATAGAATTGATTTTAAAACCCCGAGATACACTGCGACCATTTAAGGATGAAAATTATTGCGACTATCTACCGGCAAGCCGTAGAAACACTAGGTGGCCCATACTATCCGCTGTTCCCCTACATTCTCATTAGGATTAATTATTATAACTATTAAGTAAGAATTATTAAAACAGGATAAATATTTCATAAAATTGATTTTAGAACCCCGAGACGCATTGCGACCATTTAAGGACGTACATTATTGCGGCTACCTACCGGCAAGCCGTAGAAACACTGGGTGGCTGAAACTATCCTCCGTTCGCTTACATTCTCATTAGGATTAATTGTTATAACCTTTAAGGTAAAATTATCAAACCCGGATAAATATATCATAGAATTGATTTTATATTCCCGAGATACACTGCGTCCATTTAAGGTTGAAAATTATTGCGACTATCTACCGGCAGGCCGTAGAAACATTAGTTGGCCCATACTACCCGCCGTTCTCCTATGTTCTCATTAGGAATAATTATTATAACCATTAAGGAAAAATTATCAAAACTGGATAATTATATCATAGAATTAATTTTAGAACCCCGAGATGCACTGTAACCATTTAAGGATGAAAATTATTGCGACTGGCGTAGGATTAAAAAATAAAAGCTGGTGTGCAATTTCTCCCAAGGCAGCGCTTGGCACCTCTCCGATGAACCTGCTGACTCGAAAACGTTACATTTCATTATTCGTCGCCAATGTATTTTTCTAGCCTCCATTTGCCTGAAACATCTTGTTAACACATCATTAAAAAATTCAGTCACGTCGCAAGCTCTACCTTTCATTTGTAGATGTCAGCGTTTTTCAAAAACGTCACATTTTACTAAAAATATCTTCCACAAAATCCGCAAGCTCAAGCAATTTGGTAAATATACTTTCTAAGAGAGAGTATCCAATATTTTTCAAATTATATTTTGCTTTAAAAACAGGCTGAGCTCTCGTAATAAAAACAACTCTAAAGATATGGGAGAAAAATTTCTTGACATTTATTACAGAAATGGGAGCCTTAAATCCTGATGTCTTTGGAACTGCCTCGAAACTTAATGATCTGCGCTTTTGACATTTAAAGCCTCGCCTGACGAACCTTAACAACTTCATCCGGAATCATTTATTATAATCTGCGTGGCATCAGTCTGAGAATGTCCTTTCAGGGAAATCTTTTACTTAATAACCTACATCTTCTGAATTTCCCCGTCTTATAAAAATATATCACTGATGAAAAATTCCTGTCCCCGGGAAGTTGAATCTTTTGTAAGGATATGGAGCTGACATTATTTATTACTATTTTATTTACATTTTGTACATTTTTTTGAACATTTTGTTCTAAAAATAGGGACTTAATTTTTCAAATACATGATTTGAATTGAATTGATATCTAAATGTTACTTTTAGTTTATTCTGTTGTCCATTGTTAACATGCTTATGAAGGGTCCAGAAAGAAAACGACGAGGGTCCAGTTTCTTAAATTTTACAACAAACGAAAAAAAGTTTACAGTTTCTTGAATATTATTTTTTATTTAATTAGGGATTCAGGCAATGCAATACATCATTATGTGTCAAAACATCTGTTTAAAAATAGCTGTATCGTACTTATATAATGTCTTTCTCTCTTAATGTGTCTGAATTGGTTTCTTTCCCCTACTAGAAAAAGGAGATTCCTGTCTCAGCTTCTTCTCTTTTTTTTCTGCCTTTCTTTTCCCCTTCTGAGAATATAGATGGCGCCAGGGGGACTAGTGTTTAACGTATAACTTTTTCTCGATAGCGTGGGGTAAATTTTATTATCTGGCATTTTTCATCATGAGGTAAGTTCTTTGATTTTATTTTATGGAAGTTTATTAATTAAGCATGATGGCTAATATTCTGATTATCTTATTAGCGTTTTTGATGTTTGTGTGTTGTAATTTCCTTTTCCGTTTGATGTTTGAACATGTGGATTAGCCTCCTTGGAATTTCTGTTTGAGGAGCTCGGGCTATGAGAAGCTTTGTTTAGCTTAAGGCTTGCTTCTTACAGAAAATTTCCCAAATATTCTTTTGAATCCATTTCGAATAGTTCTTAGCCCTTGAAAAAGTGAACTTGAATGGATTCCTTGTCTTGTTTTTTGCTTTTCGTTTCCTTCTAATTACTCTATGACTGCTTTTAATACCTTCATTTTTAACTTTTGGCTATATTTGTACAATTTTTATCTGTACTTATTTAATAATATTTTGAGCAGATAAAAATATTATAATATTCTAAAATATCATATATAAAAAAATATCCACCAATAATTATTCGTCTTAACCCTTGGCTCCACTTCTTCATCAATAAAAATGTTCTCTTTCTCTCCAACTTCAGCACTTATCATACCATCGTAGAATCACCTTGTTTCAAGTTTAACCGGAAATTTCTTTAAATGCTGGGGACAGATATACTTCGCCCATGAAGTTACTGATACTTCTCTTTATAGAGTCTTCAGTGGTTGCTTCATCAGTTAAACTTTTCCTTTTTTTCCCTTTCCGGGACTTGCTTCATCAGTCTTCCCTCTGAGTGCGAGGTACCTCATCGGTTTTCCCCAATGACGCCGCGGTGGCCTAGAAGTAAAGTCTCAATTTTGGGGCCGCAGGGTTCCAGGTTTGAAACCTGATTCCACTGAAGATCCGTCGTGTATTGGGTAAGTTCCACGTTAAACCATACCAGCGGGAGGCCAAAGGTCCTCCCGCTGGTGTGGTGCAAAAATACCCCCAATGGCCCGGCCTACCCAAGAAGGGTGTAAGGCCAGGAGAGGACCAGCGGGGAGAGAGCAGCCCCACCAGCATGTGGAGGACGGGATTTATTAGACACAATAAAATGATACAAGAATTGCCATTGGGCAGTACTTTTAAATACAAGAGAGCTGGGAGTATAAACATGGTTCGACCCACCTCGGTGGGGAGAGAATAGCTTGATTTACTGCTCGGGCAAGCAAGGAACAGTAAAAATATATAAAAAAATAGATAAGCGAAAGTTTAGAGAGGAGATTGGCAGCTCAGGTGTCTTCCTCGTCATCTGATCGAGGTTCATCCCAAAATAGCCCTCGTGTTGCTTCAAAACGGGACGTTAATATAAATAAGCTAAACTAGTTGTTCAATACATGAATCGTGTGATTCTGATGGAATCTTATCGTCCTCCCCGTTTTCGAGTAGATATCCAGAAACTACGTCCATCGAGCTATCAGTTGAAACCTCACAATTGGAGAAAAAGTGGATCTCATCGTTTTTTCCTTGGACCCTTCATATTCATTGTGGTAAGATTTTTACCGTGTGTTTAGTTCGTATACCAAGGCTAGATTCCATCGGATATCGCAACAAATCTGTCAGATGGAATCGGCATTGCTCCTAAACACATTATCGATGTTTTTCCACTATGCTGTGGAAATTTGGCCACATTTACAAGTACAGGGTGACAATTATTGAGCTATATGAGACAAAAAATAAAATTTTCAAAAAATACCGAGGAATTTTATTCAAATTTTAAAAGTAACTACAGATATTCGGATTTAGTGTATGAAATGTTTGATATGCTTGCCATCAATGGCTGTGACGTGGCGCAGACGAAGAGCAAAATTCTGCAAAAATCGCTGAAGTGTCGAGACATCGACACTACCAGTTCTCTCCAACTTTTCAATCCCATTTTTGATTGTTATAACACTTGGACCGGTTGTCTTCAGCTTGCACTCGGTCGCAAATTTCCTTTTTGCCGCAATCGGGCTGTTATTGCTCGAGTAGCAGGCCTTTACGATCGATATACGCTCAGAAACGCTGTATTTCGACATTTTCAACGAAAAATGAACAACAAAAATAAGAGTGCACGTGCTCAGAAAAATGACAACATCCCCTGCATTCAACCGCCAAGTTTTAGCTGAATCTCGCCAACGGTTCAAAAGTTATCAAGGTGTTTTTTTTTATATAGCTCAATAATTGTCACCCTGTATATTTTTGCTCGCATATCTATTCCAATTGGCACTTTGCCAAACGCATTGAATGCGCACTGAATTATAATCATTGCATTTCTTTATCTGAGAATTGCCACTCACCTCCAAGGAAAATATTTGATACATTTTTAGTTTTTGTATTTCTTTACATACGCTTCGCCACTTCCATTTGGAAAAATTATAAACTACACTACATTTAATCTATACTTATAAAAGGCAATGTTTGTGTGTGTGTGTGTGCGTGCGTGCGATGTCCAAACGAATCTATCGCACTCACAGCCTTGAAAGTTGGCACACATGTAGTCTTAATGGTGACTCAATGCACCTAGAAGCCGGAATTTTAAAATTTAATTTAGAAAATTTTTTATTTAATTTTTTGTGTTGTTTGGGGTGATTTTTCGGACTCATTTCTCAATAGCATGGTTTCGGATAACTGTACGACAAAAATAGATACACCATCGGAAAGAGCACGCGTTCTAATGAAGTTAGTTTTGAATTTCTAACGTAATTTACTGAATTTTGAGAAATTTTTAAAAAATAGCCAATTTTGCCATCGAAATGTTATTTTTGTTTTTAAATTTGTTGCATCGCCTTTCTAATCACACTACTATTTTCAATTTTTTTTAGCTTATAACTAGAACGGTTCTGTCGTATTTAAAACAAGAACGGTTAAAACAGTTTTTCCCGTTTTTTTTTAATTAATTTTTTTCTGGGCAGTTGAGAGTTATTTTTCTCGAGCGAATTTTCTCCCGCGGCACTTTTCCGGAACACAGCTGGCAATTTGATTGGTTCTCGCGGCAGGTGACGTCATTACTTTCGCGTTCTGCGAGGAGATGATTTATTTACTCGATGACTTCGATTATTATTTTTAAGCGTGTCTTAACTTATTTCTTTGCCTTTCATACTTTGCTCGCGGTGTAATAAATATCACATTGTAATTTTTTAACAATGTTTTGGATTAACGGTACTCGGTCGAGAGGAAAAAGAAGCGGACGAACTCAATAATATATATATTTCTGTTTTAATTTCGTTTTTAAAATTTTCATTTATGTAATTATATGTGGGCTTCTTTTTTTATTTTGTTGAAGTCCCGATCCCACGGGCAACGGCAATCTCACTTTCACACCCCATGTAACGAAATTACGCAAAAAACTTGACAAGGCTCTGAATATCCTTAAAGTTCTTTCAAATACATCTTGGGGAGCATCAAGAACATCTTTGCTACGCGTTTACAGAGCAACAATACTTTCAAAGATTGATTATGGTTGCGTGATATACGGCTCTGCACGACAGAATGTGTTGAAAAGGTTGGACCCCATTCATCACTCTGCCCTCAGACTTTGCAGTGGGGCTTTCCGCACCTCACCAGTCGAAAGTCTATATGTTGAGTGTTGCGAGCCTTCTCTTGACCACAGACGCAGAATTCTGGCCCTTCACTACTGTTTTAAAATTTTATCACTTCCCGGGGCATCCTTTTTTTAACTATAAAGAAAGTCAATTTATTCTCCGCTTGCAAAGAGCCCGGCCATCAGTCATCCCTTCATTTTTTACTAGAGCAGCAGAATTACTTAATAATCTAAATCTGGAGGATTTGCAAGTTGTGCCCAATTTAAAGCATCATCTCACTCCATGGAAATCGCATGGTTTAAATTTTTTAAATCCTTTTAAGACCTTTGACAAAGCTAATACGGCCCCTGAAGTTTACCAGCAACTCTTTGCAGATCACCGAGATGTCTACCATAATTTTATTCCTATTTTTACAGATGGCTCAAAAAGCTCTCTTTCCACTTCATTCGCTTGTGTTTTTATTAATTCTACTCTCTCATTTCAAATTCACTCATCGAGCTCCATTTTTACAGCAGAAATCACTGCCATTCTACATGCGTTATCTGAAATTTCTAGTGGTCCACCTGATAATTTCATCATTTATTCAGATTCATTAAGTGCCCTAGAATCCATAACTTCACTCAATCGGTTCAGTCACCCATTGACATTCAACATTCTTGAATTGCACGATCGTCTTACTACTAAAGGTTTCACTATTCTCTTCTGCTGGATTCCCTCACACGTCGGTATATCTGGCAATGAACTTGCTGACAATCTTGCAAGGTCTGCCACCAACAGTTTATCTCTCCTGTCCCTGTCAACGATGTCAAAAAATATGTTAAATCAATCCTCCACTCAAAATGGCAAGCTGAGTGGGATCTTAAAAACACAAATAAACTTCAATCAATCAAACGTCTAATCGATTGTTGGCCCAGTTTACCTATCAGAAAGCTCGACACAATTCTTACCAGATTAAGAATCGGACACACTCGATTCACGCATAGGCATCTGTTATTGGGGGAACCCGCACCTCTTTGTACAGCATGCCAATGCCAAATGACTGTTCTGCACATTCTTATTGAATGTCAACAATTTAATCATCAACGCATCCGCTGTTTCCACTCATCCTCTATCACTCTTAAAGACATCCTTCACGAAGATCCTCATCCACAACTTTTCACTTTTTTAAGAATGATTGGTTTTTACTCTTTGATATAAAAATTTTACCTTGTTTTTAGGTCATTCTTAACTTGTTGCAAGCTTTTATAGACTTCATATCTTGACACTTCATACCGAATGACACTCCTTTTAACTAAACTCCTAAACTAAGATTTTATCCTCGACCATATGTTTGGCGCAGCATAATCAAAAATGGTTTTTGCGCCAGTAAACTCCACCAAACCAAACCCACGGGCAACGGCGTGCGCGTACTGCTAGTCGTTAATAAAATGCCATCGCGGCTGTAATTTAAAATATTTTTTTTTAAAAAAAATTTGAGGAAATCCTAGTAATATTACCGTGGCAATCAAGCTGGTATTTTAAAATAAATATTCTCATTGCCGGAAAATATGAAAACTACGAAGTTAGAAATGAAAAGTAATGCATCTTCAGAGACCATTTGAGTCATTTTTGAGTATTTGGGATATTTTAAGTAATTCCGGTGGGGAATATCTGGTTGCATAGCAAGCAAGCAAACTCTATTTTCGACACATAAGTGACATTTTAGTGAGAAAGCATACGAGGAACACGAGGAAAACATTTTTCTAAATAATTAGTTTCAAACCAATCTCATGTATGTATAAGAATTTTAAAGAATGTGGAAATCCTTGGCGGCAGCTGGCTGGTTTTTACCAATTTGATGACAAAAATAAATAATTTTAGATAACACGCGAAGCAAAGTTTTTCATATATTATCTTTGTTTTCAATGCTTTCATTGATTTTAGGAAGAGGGGGAGATAGTTCTTTTTCCTGAGGGGGGGCCGAGAGTGTCTCCTGGTTGGTTAGCAATGAGATTTCTAGAATTTAAAATATGTCCTTGGAATTGTTTTAATCAGAATTAAAATGCTGCAAGATGCATATTGAACTTCTGCAAATATTACTTGAAATAATTAATTACGATGAAATAATTATAAAAATTTTCAAAAAAATCGAAAAGAATTAAAGAAACATAAATCAAATATTTTGCCTCTACAGTTACTATTTTTCCTTCAGATTGATCATCTACTACTATTAAAGGTACCCTATTCTATGCATAGTAGGAAGGAGAATTCTTAAAAAGTTAACTTTTTAAGAAATTAAATTTTCTCACTTTCTTCTTTTATTATAAACTATTAACTAATAAATTTTAAGTGGAAT
>BGPR01000514.1:408767-424680 GCA_013235015.1 Araneus ventricosus
TTCTGTTATTATAAACTATTAACTAATAAATTTTAAGTGGAATAATCTAAAACATTTTAATTCAAAATAAGGGGATTCTATTAAGGGGACCCCAATTCTATGCATACTAGAAAAGAAGAAAGGAGAATTCTTAAAAAGTTAACTTTTTAAGAAATTAAATTTTCTCCATTTCTTCTTTTATTATAAACTATTAACTAATACATTTTAAGTGAAATAATCCAAAACATTTTAATTCAAAATAAGGGACACTTCTTCATGCCGGTACAATTTTTCTAGGAGAAACAAGAAATCGAAAATCAGGAATGTCCCGGCTAATCCGGGTCGGGACACTTTAAATGTACACCAAAAGTTCGACAGAAGAATTCTCTTTTACTTAAATTTTATTTAAAATTAGTTATTTTAACTCATTTTCTTAATTAAATATAATTCTTTTAATACGAACTATTTACTTGCAAGAAAAAAAAAGGGCAATACAAGACATTTAATTCAAATTAGGGACAAATCCGAAACAAACCTTCAAAATTCAGGACCGTCCTGACATATCTGAGACGTTTGATCACCTTTTTTTTTTTTTTTTTTTGTCACTCTTCACTTCAAGACTTTTGTATAAGCACACACTTGCAATCACCACAAATAAAATAAATAAACTTAAATTCGATAGTTCCACTGTAGAACAAATAAATGCGTGATGCATTCTGTCACTCATAACACTTTCCCTTTCTGGCCAAAGTAAATATCCTAGGAAACTTTTCTAGCCTCACACTCCGGCCGTATTCGATCGCTTGGCGAGAAAAACCGTATAAAGTTTCCATTTGGCGACTCTCCTTTAACAAGATCTGCAGCAACCCTTCTAAAATCCTTTCCGTCAGACTGGCTGATAAGATTAGTGAAAGGAAACGAATGAAGGTGGCGCCACAGGGCGGAAGTGAATTTCTGTTACAATTCACTACATTGTCTCTGCGCTAACGATCAGCTTAGCTCTGAAGTGAGAACGGAGGGATTTATTTTTTCGATGAAATTATTTTCAAAGATAAAAAAGAAAGATTTGGTATTTTATTTTCGCACCTAATTCCTTATAAAAAAATTTTAATGCGGGGTATTTGAGTCAATGTTTTAATTTGATTCAAATATGTAAAATATTTTATTTCATAATTATAGATGAAAAAATTTGTGTAGAATTTTACCCGCGACAAAAAAAAATGCAGTCTCGTAAGCTTTTGTACTGCTTAATAAATTAAAAGTAGCGAAGCATCTTTTTAGGATTGTTTTTTTTTATGCTATGTATCAGATGTCTGATATATATTATAATGTTCAAAAATGTTTGGTAGAGTATTCGATAACTAACATTCTTTGATTATTAAAACTTTAACACCAGTCTGTGCTATTTTAGTATTCTACATATGCATAAAACTTGTTCGTCACGAAAAGTTATTAGTTTGTTCAGACAGTTTTTTAATTGAAATTCATTATTGTTAGTTCATACAAAAAACTAAGACGAAATACACAGAAATTGGAACGCCAAAATTTTTAAAAAATAATGCGTACATTTTAAAATTAGCTTCTTTCATAAAAAGATTTCATAGTGACCTAACTGAATAAAATTAACAAACAAATCTGTCTTCCGAACAAATTTTTGCCTGGCCACTTTAGGAAACTGAACGGTTTAAACAGAAATGTAAAGATTATGGATAAAATAGTCAAAGAAGAAATTTAAAAAAATACTTAACTAATAGTTCTGTGAACAATAGACCCTGCCCCCCCTCCCCCCCAGATCTGCTCTTCATTCGCAGTCTTTAAGCGTTTAGCCTTTTATTTTTTATGTTATTTTTCGAATGCAAATTATTTACACAAGTCTCTTCTTTTATCAATATCACAAAATTGCAATTAAATGCCTGCTTTTATCAGTATTGACTAAATTACAATAAAATGTCATTTGCTATTATCGGCACTTTTGAAGACATTATGAATGGAGTTCTATTTTGCTAGAATCATTGAAAAAAAGCTGAACAAAATACATAAAACGGAGCCATTAAAACGTCCACAAAATAAAAATCCTTACACATGCGTCGTTCTTAATGACTCCAAGGAACATTCCTGCCGAATTCAAAGGCTATCGAACAACGCGTTGGGTCGTGACTGGGTAACAAAAAATAATTACAGACAGACGAAATTCCGAAAGGTTGAGTTAAAACAAGACCTCACGTCGTTCGGTCAGTAACAGTTTCATACGTGTGGTGCGGAAATTTGGAGAGGGGGCGCCAGCTCGGGTGTCGTCCTCGTCATCTGACCGCGGTTCAAAATGACGAGGCCCGTCCCAAAATAGCCCTCGTGTTGCTTCAAAACGGGACGTTAATACAACTAAACCAAACTACTAAATAGTTTCATACTTTCATCTCATCCTTACTGGCTACACAGGTGTAAAAGCCGAATCTTTACCTTTGCGAGCCGACTAGGATAAATACTGTACCACTAAGGGGAATTGGAACCCTAAGTCCGTTAACTCTAACCCTGTTACTTCAATGTACCTTTTCTCAAAATCTGTTATAGATATATTTGAAATTTTTTATGCAAGTAAAGTACATCTTTCTCATTATCCTGAAATGATTTTTTTTAATTCAAAAATTTATTGTTTGCAAATTTTTTTGTGTCGAAACAAAAAATGTGAAATTGGCCATTTCGATGTACCGTTTCTCAAAATCTGTTATAGATACATGTTTGAAACTTTTTATACAGGTAAAGTACACCTTTCTCATTACGCTAAAATGAGCTTTTTTTAAAGAAACTTTATTTTTTACAATTTTTTCTGTCTAGGTTAAAATTTCACTGTGTCTAATTAAATATTTTGTAAATTTGTAAGAAATTAAATATGAACCAAAAGCTCATTTCAGTATAAAGAGAAAGGTGTACTTTACTTCTATAAAAAACTTCAAATATGAACAGAAAATGTGCATCGAAGGGGCCAATTTAACATTTTTTGTTTTGACACAAAAAATTTGTAAAAAATAAATTTTTGAATTTTTTAAAATCGTTTTAGTATAATGAGAAAAATGTACTTTACTTCTATAAAAAATTTCAAACATCATTCTATAACACGCCACTGTATACAGAATTTTGTTTCATCTCACAACTCATTCTTCATGACCAGAGCTAAATCCTCCATTAATTGGCTAGTTTTTACTTTCTCGTACACGAAGTATACAAAGAGAAAGTATTGTAATCGTCAAAAATTTCGAACTCGAGATTTTGACGAATCTCCACGTTTTACATCTCCCTGAGTCCGAAAAACACAGTTTTGGAATTATGCCAGTCTGTGAACACGATAACTCGAAAACCATTAGAGATACAGAGATGAAATTTGGTATGTAATCTTCACACATAATTTGTAGGTTTCTGTCAAATTTTGGACAAAATCCGTCTATGGAAGTCTATCTGTCCGCGTTCATGTGAGCACAATAACTCAAAAACATGAGTTACTAGATGGATAAAATTTGGTACATAGTTTTATCATCATGAATGTAGATCCGTATCAAATTTTGGACCAAATCCGTCGAAGGGTTGATTGTCTGTCGGTCTGTATAATCGCATATTTTTAATCGCAATAACTTCTTAACAAAATTACCAAGATAAATGAAATTTGGTATGTGGTCTTCTTACCTTAATTGTAGATTTGTGTCCAATTTTTGCGTCAATCGATTACAAAAAGGCGTACAAATTGCATAAATATTTTTCAATCCGATTCTACGTGCGAATGCGTACTGATAGCAATCTCTGTGAACGCGGAAACTATTGAGTGAATTACATCACTTTGTCATTGAGCCGGCAAGAGTGGAACCTAGCAGTGTGTGATAGATGCGTTTTAATCGGTACGCATCTCTTTAATTTGATTCTTTATCTAAATATTTTACAATCACTATAGTCTACAAAGAAAAATCTTCTGATAGTCATTGGATTCTGGGTTACAGTAGGTTCGAATTTTTTTATCCACGCGGGGGGAGAGGAAACACCACCTTTTTGGGCAAGTATACGAGAAAGTTTAGGGGAGACCACTCCCGCTGGTTGCTTATACTATTACAAAAGTCTTTCTGTGGGTGTATGGTGTAAACAGTCCAACACGCAGGATAATTGAGAATGAAGGTTTATTCACAAATATGCAGGCAAACACGTAGCATAGGTAACAGGAAACAACAGTTCTTGCACAGATTAGCAATGTAAACAGGCAACAATTCACAGGTAATAACAGTTCAGCACTTTGATACTTAATAACACAAACAGTCAGGAAATAACTAATAACGACAATAACACAACTTTCAATAGCGCTCAGCTCACCAGCTTCCTAGCTCGCACTGCAGACGAAACTCTAAAGTCGCTCCCAATGGATCAACACTACTCCCTCTGATCCAAACGCGGTCCTTATATACTCTCTCCGACAGGCCGTGACGTCACATGGAGTTTTCTCGTATATTCAAGCGTATTCCCTTTCCTAATAGAGACATCGAGAAAAAGGGTCGAATTTTCTGGAATCTTCTATTTGTCGCCAAGGCCGCCAAATTTGTCGCCAAGATCATGGACCTGGAAAGGCCGATGCCCGTCACTCCATACATACGGGGCAGGAAAGCGACATTACATCTTTGCAACAATACTGTTACAAACATGAAAAGTTGCTTCCCAGCAATGCAAGTCTTATGGTTGGGAAGAGAGTTTTACAAGGTTAAGCATGGAGTGACCTCAGCGACTGTTATTTCACTCCTGACCTTGGAGACGAACTTGGCGATTTGGCGACAAATTTGGCGACCTTGGCGACAAATAGATGATTCCCGAAAATGCAACCCTTTTCTCGATATTTCTACTAGGAAAGGGAATATACGAGAAAACCCCATGTGACGTCACGGCCTGTCGGAGAGAATATTTAAGGACGGCGCCTGGATCAGAGGTGGTTGATCGATCGCTTTGGAGCGCGAACGTCTTTGAAGTTCTATCCGCCGTGCGAGCGAGTGAGCTGAGCTATTATTGCCGTTATTAGTTATTTGCTGACTGTTTGTGTTGCTAAATATCAAAGTGCTGAACTGTCATTACCTGTGAATTGTTGTCCATTTACATTGGTAATCTGGGCAAGAACTGTTGTTTCCTGTACCTGTGCTACGTGTTTTCCGGCATATTTGTAAATAAACCTTCATTCTCCATTATCCTGCGTGTTGGACCGTTTACACCATACACCCACGGTAAGACTTTTTGCAACAATACTCTCCATAAATTGGCATCAGTTACATAACATTACGATGAGAAGCTGAACGGAAGATGATTTGTGTTATTAAAGAGATAAAAGTAAACTAACATTTGGCCTTTGCGGGCCCATCGGGGTGTGTCCAGACACACCCTGGACACCTCGCTAATAGGGGAGAATGTAAAAGTATCCACTGATCAATCGAATGGAAACGCTAATTAATCTCCCTTGTCCGAAATCGATACCATTCAAGCGAATACGTTTCACCTTTTGGCCATGTTCACATTCTATTGGAGTTTTTTGTTCGTCCGGAAAATTTTGATTAGTAAATAATGAGATGTAACGGAAGAATGATTTAATATAATGGTTCATTATGTAATAGTGATTCAATATCCCCATGTAATCTAGATGAAATGAATTATTTTGTTAGAGAAAAAAAGAGGTGAAAGACTATTTATCTCGATGATAAATATAAATTCTTTCAATATATAAGGCAGGCGGAATAAAGAATTGTTTAAATACAAGTATATAACTGCAGCATTGAGGCGAGATTTATGACTAATACTTCAAAGACTAAAAAATGAAGCCATTAATTTAAACATTCTGATGTGCAGGACCTCTGTATAAGTAAAAAAATTGAAAATTTATAATAAAAACTAATTTTTGATCGAGACAGACGATTTATAAAAAATTATTTTTGAAATTTATTAATTTTTGTGGCAGAAACTACAGAAACCCAATGACGGCTGTGTGAAACAATTTCCTTTGAAATACAGTCAGAAAACTGGTTTCTCTTATTGTTGAATTAGCTGTCATCCCTATTAAAAAACATCGATGAAGTTCACATGAAAATGCATTTAGCCGGAGTACAGTTGTTTGAGGTCCAACGTTTCTGACTGGAGTTAGTTTGATTATATTTACGTCCCTTTTTGAAGCAACACGAGGACTATTTTGGGACGAACCTCGTAATTTTGAGCCGCGGTCGACGAGGACATGGCCTGAGCCGGCACCCCCTCCAAGCTTCCGCACCGTGCCAACGAGAGGATATTGGGAACGACGGATTTAACGTGCACCAGGCCCGCTTACAGGGTGGTTCTTCGATGGAATAGGGTTTCGAGCCTGGAACCCTCCGGCCCGGAATTTGAGTCCTTACCACCAGGACACCGCGGCTTCTTCTTTAGACTGGAAAGGGTTAGTTTTTTTTTAGATTTTTCATGATTGGTATGCCGGGAACCGTCCTGGTCTGTCTCTACAGTCCGTAGGCACAAGATCCGCTCAGACTGCATTGGCCAGGTTGCGTAGTGGACACATTAAAAGCTTAAGATTCATCGATAAGGAAAAGACCTTTTCTTCTTGCCCTTGTTCCTGTCCTGCTTCTCCTGCCCATATCATTGACTGCATTGGCACCTCTGCGAAGCACCTGTGGAATGGGGAGGGCAAAGGACTTGTGGAGTTGTTAGAGAGACATGGTGTCATAGACCTGGTCTAATCTTGGGCCAGGGGGACATAAAACAACAAACAACAGGGTTAGTTTAGTTAAGCATATAACACCATTAAAATTTTTATTTAAATAATGAAAATAAAAATGTTTTTAAAAAGCATACTTTTATCAACATTTTTATAAACAAAAATCTAGATCTCAGAGCAAAAATCGTAAAAGCATAAAGCGCTGATATAAAACTCTATGAATGCGCTTAAAATTCTATTTTACCTAATCTACAGGGCGTTACAAAAGAATACCCCAACTTCGAAGAGCGATATCTCTTCAACAAAGCAAGCAAGCGCACCCATTCTACGAATAGAGGAACTGGTGTAAAAACGGGCACTGGTGTAAATATGGGCACCCCTCCCAAAGTGGCCATGGGAGGTGCTGAAGACTGGCCACCAGGACTGTAGATGGTGCTACTTGTTGGTATAAGATAGCAGAGAACAGTTGGAACCATTTTTTCGAGTAGTGTGGATGCAGCGTGAGTTATTGAGCGAATTGGTGTTGTTCTGGACTGCAAACTTTTCACTGGTATGTGAAATCGTTTTTTTTTTCATGTTCTTATGGTTAGTTTAAAATAATTTTACAGTGATATCCGGAAAGCAGAGATCCTAAGCTACTTTTAGAAGCACTCCTTTAGTCACACACGCGTTTTGGTTACATGTGATAGCGGCCATCTTTCTTAGGTTTGGTTGGTGTAAATATGGGTACCCTTTCAATGCCAATTGATGAGGCTGCTGAAACACCTAAATGTTATCGGGAACTTCAAATACAGTTTCTCCGTTCGACATATCTCCTGTCCCCAACATTAAGAAGAGAATCACTACTCGTGGACGCAAAGCAACAAGGTCCAGCCTCATCACTGGATCACCATACACGGATCAGTTGACCAAGTCTCTTGAGAAAAGTGCTCCCAAGAAGACGTCCTTGAGTGTTCCCGGGGTAAGAAACCGGCCAGGGGGCAGGGGTGGGAAGACCAAGGGCTTTCAAAAAAAGAAAATTCGACCCACGAAACGATACAATTCATCATCGGACTCATCAGACTACTATGATCCTCCCCTTGTGGACAGCGATGATGATATCAACCTGGATATCAACGATACTGATAAACCAGACTCGAGGAAGGCATCTTGCATCTTTTGTGATGGAAAGTTCTCTGAAGACACTCGCGGGGAAGAGTGGGTTAAATGTGTTATGTGCCAAATGTGGGCACACTTAGATTGTGCCGGGGCTGAAACAGCCAGTTATGTTTGCGATTTCTGTAAATAATTTTTTTCTGTAATAAATAAATTCTCTACTATTTTGTATTGTTTTATCCTGTTTTAAAACATTTTAAACAATTTTTTGTGACTCTTTTGGAGAGGGCCCATACTTGCACCCCATTTTTTCTGATGCTGTTTTAAAAGCTTTTTGTAAATCTTCGTTTCCGAATTGAAATAATTGGTATTAATCATTGTTTTGCCTCCTATCATTTAGTAAACTTGTAATAGTTGTCAATGAAGGTCAAACATCCAGAATTTTTCAAAATGAAAGTAACTTTAAGTCAAAAACAAAAGAGGGGGCCCATATTTACACCTTTTCCTCTAGTAGTGAATGAGAAGTTCATAAGTTCTTTATTTGGCGAGAGATATATGAGAGAGTTCTTTATTTGGCGAGAGATCTTTGAGAGAGTTCTTTACTTGGCGAGAGATCTTTGAGACAGTTCTTTATTTGGCGAGAGTTTTTTTTTTTTTTATTTACCTTCACTTCAAGACTTTTACAAGCACTTGCAATCACCACAAATAAAATAAATAAACTTAAATTGATAGCGTTCCACTAGAACAAATAAATGCGATGACTACCATCATACCACTTTCCTTTCTGGCCAAAGTAAATATCCTAGGAAACTTTCAGCCCTCAGCTGACTCCGGCCGTATTCAAGCCATGAGAAAAAAACCGTATAAAGCTCAGATTTATGACTCTCCTTTTAACAAGATCTGCAGCAACCCTTTCCTAAAATCCGTACCGGCCAGACTGGTTGATAAGATTAGTGAAAGGAAACGGACGAAGGTGGTTATTGCGGGCGGAAGTGAATTTCTGCTATAATTCACTACATTGTCTCTGCGTCAACACTGGCTCTGAAGTGAGAACGCAGTGATCATTTTCGATGAAATTATTTTCAAAGATAAAAAAGAAAAGATTTATTTCATTTCGCACCTAATTCCTTATAAAAATTTAATGCGGGGTATTTGAGTCAATACTGAATTGATCTAAATATGTAAAATATTTTATTTTATAATTGTAGATGAAAAAATCTAGGTAGGAATTTTACCTATGACTGACAAAAAAAATGTAGTCTTTTGCAAGCTTTGTACTGTTTAATAAATTAAAAGTAGTGAAGCATCTTTTTAGGATTGTTTTTTTGCTATGTAACATACCATATATTATAATGTTCTAAAATGTTTGCAGAGTACTGATAACTAACATTCTTTGATATTAAACTTTAACACCAGTCTGTGCTATTTTAGTATTCTACATATATGCATGTATTCGTCACGAAAAGTTAGTTAATTTGTCTAGAGTTTTTAATTGAAATCATTATTGTTAGTTCATACAAAAAACTACACGAAATACAATAGAAATTGGAAACGCTAAAATTTTAAAAATAATGCACATTTTAAAAAAATTAGCTTCTTTCATAAAGATTTCATAGTGACCTAACTTGAATAAATTAACAAACAACGTCTTCCGAATTTCTTTTGTTTTGCCACTTTAGAAACTGAACGATTTAATATAGAAATGTAAAGATTATGACAAAATAGTCAAAGAAGAAATTTAAAAAATACTTAACTAATAGTTCAGAACAATAGACCCCTGCCCCCCCCTCCCCCCCAGATCTGTTTCATCGTAGCCTTGTTGTTTACCTTTATTTTTATATGTTATTTTCAGTCGCAAATTATTTACATGCAGTCTCTTCTTTTAATATCATTAAAATTGCAATTAAATGTCTGCTTTTATCAGTATTGACTACAAATTAAATAAAATGTCATTTGTTATTATCGGTAATCTCTTTGAAGACATTAATGGAGTTCTATTTTGCTAGAATCATTGAAAAAGCTGAACAAAATACAAAATGACATTAAAACGTCCACAAAATAAAATCCTTACACATGCGTCGTTCTTACGACTCCAAGAACTGCCGAATTCAAAGGCTATCGAACAATGCGTTGGTCGTGACTGGGTAACAAAAATACAGACAGACGAAATCCGGAAAGGTTGAGAACAAGACCCTACGTCGTCTGGTCAGTAACAGTTTCACGTAGTGAGTTCCAGAGGGGCGATTGTCGCCAGTAACCGTCCGTCATCTGACCGCGGTTCAAATGACGAGGTCTGTCCCAAAATAGCCCCTGTGTTGTTTCAAAACGGGATGTTACAACTAAACCAAACGGCTCAATAGTTTCATACTTTCATCTCATCCTACTGGCTGAGGTGTAAAAGCCGACCTTACCTATGGCTGAGATAAATACCTGTACCACTAAGGGAATTGGGAACCCTGCTCAATCCCCAACTCTGTTAATACTCAATGTACCTTTTCTCAAAATCTGTTATATTATATTCGAAATTTATGCAAGTAAAGTACATCTTTCCTCATTATCCTGTGATTTTTAATCTAAAAATTTGTTGTTTAGAAATTTTTTGGACTGAAAAAAAAAGTGAAATTGGCCATTTCGATGTAACTACTTTCAAAAATCTGTTATAGATACATTGAAACTTTTATGTGTAGCAACACTTCATTCATTAAAATGAGCTTTTTAAAGAAACTTTATTTTTAATTTTTTCGTACAGTTAAAATTTCACTTGTGTACTTAATTAAATATAAATTTGTAAAGAAATTAAATATGAACAAATGTAAAGTCATTTCTGTAGTATAAAGAGAATAGGGTGTACTTTATTCTATAAAAACTTCAAATATGAACAGTGAAAATGTCATAGAAGGTTAATTTAAATTTTTGTTTGACACAAAAAATTTTAATCAAATTCTTGAATTTTTAAAAATCGTTTTAGTATAATGAGAAAAATGTACCTTTTACTTCAAAAAAAAAAAAAATTTCAAACATCATTCTATAACACCCACTGTATCAGAATTTTGTTTCATCTCAATCAACTCATCTCTTATGACCAGAGTTAAATCCACCTCATTAGTTGTTACTTTTTTCTGCACAGGCTATAAAGAGAAAGCAGTTGTAACCGTCAAAAATTTCGAACTCGAGATTTGAGAATCTCCAACGTTTTACATCTCCTCGAGTCCGGAAAAAAAAACAGTTTTGATTATGAGTGCCATTGTGGTACTGATAATTGAAACATTAGAGATAGAATTGAATTCGGAATAATTGTTTTGATTCAAAAATGTCATTGCTCCATTACCGTCATTAGAACAACTCAAAAATATGGACATTGATTTGATAAAATTTGGTGCATAGTTTTATCACAGAATGTAGATCCGTATAAATTTTGGACCAAACAGTGAAGGGTTGATTGTCTGTCGGTCTGGTATAATCGCATATTTTTTTATGCACAATTACTTGAAATAAAATTACTAAGATAAATGAAATTTGGTATTGGTCTTCTTACCCTAATTAGTAGATTTGATCCAATTTCGTCATCGATTACAAAAAGGCGGTACAAATTGTGCTAAATATTTTTCAATCCGATTCTAATGCGAATGTGTACCTGATAGAATCTGCGGAAACATTGAGTGAATTCTATACTGCTTGTACTTGACCGGCAAATGGAACCTAGCAGGTGATAGATGCGTTTTAATCATGTGTCGATCTCTTAATTTGATTTTTTATCAAATATTTTGCAATCACATATAGTCTACAAAGAAAAAAACTCTTCCTGATAGTCATTGATTGCTACAGAGGTTCGAATTTTTTTTATTACACCGGGGGAGGAACACTTACCTTTTTGGGAAGTATAATGAGAAAAGTTTAGGGAGACCAACGCTGGTTGCTTTATTACAAAAAGTCTCGTGGTATGTACATCACACGCAGGATACATCCTGAGAATGGGCTTTATTTCCAAATATGCGGCAAATGTGCAGCAGGTAATAGGCAGGAAAACAGTTCTGCAATCAGATTAGCAATGTAAAACAGGCAACAATTCACGTTGACAATGAGTTCACAAGGTACGATACTTAATAAACAAACAGTCAGGAAATAATCTATACAATACCACAACTTTCATTAGCGTCAGCTCACTACCAGCTTCTAGTCGCACTTGACAGACAACCTGCTAAAATGTCGTCCAATGGATCAACCACACTCTCTGGATCAAACGTTCGTCCTTGTATACCTTCCGCAGGACGTACTCACATGAGTTTTCTCGTGTATATTCAGCGGCTCCTCTTTCCTAGAGACATCGAGAGAAAAGGGTCGAATTTTGAATCTCATATTGCCAAGGCCGCCAAATTTGTCGAGTGATCATGGACCTGGAAAGGCTGAGTTGCCGTCACTCCATTACATACGGGCAGGAAAGTGACATGCGATCTTTGCAAATAACACTACACGATGAAAAAGTTGCTTCCCCAGCAATCAAAGTCTTATGGTCTGTGAGAGAGTTTTACAATGCATGAGGACCTCATGACATTGTTATTTCAATTCTCCTCTGACCTTGGAGACGAACTGGCATTTCAAGGAAATTTGGCGCACCTGACCTAGAAATCAGATGGATTCCGAAACGTAACCCTTTTCCGTACTTTACTAGGAAAAGGAATATACGAAAAACCCTCATGTGACGTCACATGGCTGTCGAGAGAATTGTGGATTCATGCCTGATTCAGAGGTGGTTGACTGATCGCTTTTGGAGCGCGATCGTCTGAAGTCTCTATCCGCCGTCGCGAGCGAGTGAGTCTGATGTTTACAGTTGCCGATTAGTTGATTTGCTGACGTTTGTGCTTAAATATCAAAGTGCTGAACTGCTTCTCCTTGAATTGTTGTCTCATTTACATTGGTAATCTGGGCAAGAACTGTTGTTTCCGTATTTAAGCTGTGGCTCACTGCATGTCCGCATTTCTGTAAATAAACCTTCATTCTCGCATTATCCGTGGTGTTGGACCGTTTCACCTTATACACCCAGTAAATTCTTTGCAACAATACTCTAAATTGCATTCAGCTACATTAACATTACATAGAAGCCTGAAACGGAAGATGATTAAGTGCACTTAAAGAGATAAAAAGTAACTCTAACATTGGCCTTGCGGCCATGGCTATAAAAAAGTCCGGATCACCGACAATCTCGCTCAATAGTGGCAGCAATGCATCCACTGATCAACGAACTGGAAACGCTAAATTAATCTCCTCTGTCCGAAATCCATACCCCATCCAGCCGAATACGTTCACCCGGTGCCAATGCTCACACTGGCCAGAGTTTTGTCTGTTGTCCGCGAAATTCCCTTTAACAAAAATAAAATGAGACTGTACCACAAGAATGATTAACTATACATGGTCATTTGCCGTACAGGATCTACATCCCCATGAACCTAGATGAAACAATTATTTTGTTAGAGAAAAGAGAGAGACTATTTATGTCTGATGATAAATATTAAATTCTTTTGCTTATAAGGGTAAGGAATGAAAGAATTGTTTAGATAAGTATATAACTGCGGTATTGAGGCGAGATTATAGGACTATACTTCAAAGACTAAAAATGTTAAGTAATTTAAATATTCTGATGGACTCGTATAGTAAAAAAAATTGAAAATGTATAAAACACCATTTTTGATTGAGAGACAGTACGATTATAAAAATGACTTTGGAATATATTAATTTTTTAAGTCAGAACATTAGGATAACCAATAGGCTGTGTAAACAATTTCCTTAAATACAATCGAAAAACTGGTTTCTATTGTTGAATTACTACACCATAAAAAACACGATGGCGTCTAACATGAAATGATTTAGCCGGAGGTCGCTGTTTGTACGTCCAACGTTTCTGACTGGAGTTAGTTTGATGATTAGTCCTTTGGAGCAAATCATCGAGGACATTGTTGGGACGAACCTCGTAATTTGGAGCCCGGTACATCGATGATCATAAGGCTGGACACTCTCTCCAAGCTTCCGACCGTGCCAATGAGAGGATATATTGGGAACATTGATTTAATGTGCAAGCTGAACTACAGGTGTAGTTCTTCGATGGAATAGGGTTTCTGAGTCCTGGAACACTCCTCGCCTGGAATTGAGTCCACTCAACAGGACACCCGGCTTCTTCTTAGACTGAAAGAAGGTTTTTTTTTAGATTTTTCATGTTGCATTGGATACTGCCACCGTTCCTGCTCTCAGCCTGTGGCACAAGATCCTGCTAGACTGTACTGGCCTAGGTGGTGGAGACATTAAAAGCTTAATCTACTGATAGAAAGACCTTTTCGTCTTGTTCGGCTTCTGGTTTCTCCTGCCATATATTGACTGCATTGGCACCTTCCTCGAGCACGTGGAAATGGGAGGGAAGATTCTAGGAGTTATAGAGACATGGTGTCTATGACTACTTCATGGCAATAGGGGAATAAAAAATCACAAAATCAGGTTAGTTTAGTTACTATATAATACCTATTATAGATTTTTGTAGTTTTACTATAACAAAAATGTTTTAAAAGTATTTTATCAACATTTGTAAAACAAAAACCAGATCTCGTGAGCCAAAATCGCAAAGTAAGCATAAGGCCTATAAAAACTCTTGAATCGCGCTTAAAATCCTATTTTACTCAAGTTAGCATAAAAGAATACTCAACTTCTGAATGGTGACATACCTTCAACAAAAGCAAAGGTAAGCACCACTCTACTTCAATCAGAGGAACTAGCAAAACGCCTGGTGTAAATATGGCTTCCAAAAGGCCATAATGGGAGGTGCTGAAGACTGCCACCCAGGACTGGTGATTGCTGCACTCTTGGTAAGATAGCAAGAACAGCTTAAACCATTTTTCCGAGTAGTGGATGCAGCGTGATTATTAGAAGACTGGTTGTTCCTGACTGAAACTTTTCACTGCATGAAATGCGTTTTTTTTTTCTTCATTACGTTCTATGTGTTATTGAAAATAATTTTAAGATGAATCCTGGAAAGCAGAGATCCTAGCTACTTTAGTAGCACTTTAGTCCACACGCGTTTTGGTTACATGTGATAGCGCTTTTTCAGGTTTGTATGCAACATAACCTTTCATGCTGCTAACTAATGAGGCTGACGAAACACCTAAATGTTACGGGAACTTCAACATGTAGCTTCCTAGTTCGACTATCATCCTGTCTCAACATTAAGAAGAGAATCACACTCGACGCAAAGCACAAGGTCCAGCCCTCATCACTGATCACTACACACGGATCAGCTGACCAAGTCTCAAAAGTGTAGAAGTACCCGTACTGAAGTCTAGCTCTGGGTAAAACCCTGGCCAGGGGCAGGTGGAGCACCAAGGGCTTTCAAAAAAAAGAAAATTCGACCCACGAAACGATAATTCATCATCGACTATCAGACTACTACAGATCCTCCCTTTGTGGATAGCAGATGACTGATATCAACCTGATATCAATGATACTATGAAACAGACATAGAAGGCATCTTGCATCTTTTGTGATGGAAATCTCTGAAGACACTCAGGGGGACAATGTTATGTGTTAGCCAAATAGCACACTTTAGAGTACATGGCTGAAATGCCAGTATGTTTTATGCGATTTCATAATTTTCTCTGTAATAAATAAATTTCACTATTTTGATTATTATCCTGTTTTAAAACATTTTAAAACAATTTTTTTGATTCTTTGAGAAGGCATTAGCATCAAGTCCCCATTTTTCTGGATGCTGTTTTAAAAGCTTTGTAAATCTTTTGTCCGAATTGAAATTAATGGTTTAATCATTGTTTTGCCTCTATCATTTAGTAAACTTGCTAAGAGTTGTCAAGAAGGTCAACATCTACACTTTTCAAAACTGAAAGAATTTGAAGCAAAACAAGTATATGAGGGGCCCTCATGTTAATCTTCGCTAAGAATGAGAAGTCTTTGCTAAGTTCTTTATTTGGCGAGAGATATATGAGAGAGAGTTCTTTATTTGGCGAGATCTTTCGTGGAGAGAGCTCCTTACTGTGAGCGAGAGATCTGGAGAGAGTCTCATTTCACTTGGCGAGAGATCTTGAGACTAAGTTCTTTGATTTCAGTGAGAGATCTCTGAGAGAGCCTTATTTCCAT
>BGPR01000514.1:424705-443265 GCA_013235015.1 Araneus ventricosus
TGGCGAGAGATCTTTGAGAAAGTTATTTATTTGGCGAGAGATCTGTGAGAAAGTTCTTTATTTGGCGAGAGATCTTTGAGAGAGTTCTTTATTTGGCGAGAGATATTTGAGAGTATTGGATGGGGTTGCTAGGATTATTATGAAACGTTAATGCAAGGTAGGTGCCCAATGATAAAATTTAATTTTATTATATATATATATATATATATATATATATATATATATATATCAATTATTTAATCAATTCTGGGTACTGAAATATATAACACAATGATAAGCAATTCTAGCTATACTCATAAATCACCTACCTTTGCAGACCTGAAAAACCTAGCCACTAAATTAAATCATCTAAAAAAATTAGTACATTGCGAAATCAAAATAGAAAAATTAAAACAGAATCAAATTAGATTTAAAAATATTGTTTATTTAATAATTGTTAAAATTACGTTTTACTGCCATGATTTTACAAATGATATATTTTGATTAAGATGCACACAAAATGACAAAAAGAACAATTCACATAAAATTACAAATTGAAATAGCTGCAGCCTTTAAAAAAGAAACAAAATATAATAGCGCTACCATCAAAAACTAAATTTTTTCATATAAAGAAATTTTTTTTTGCTCCATAAATTTTCAGAGCCAGAATAAAAACAGGTGAAGTCGTATTTCTTTGTCAGACTAGTAGTTGCAACTTGAAATCAAATTATTTCAAGCATACGTAATAGGCCTAATGTTCCCAATAAAACTGTAGATTTGGACGCACTGATAGTTAGCCAGTTTGTTGGCTGTAATGCTTCCCACACTTATATTTGCACTATAACAATTTGGGCGATGATCCATGTCGAAAACAAGCACTGAAAAAAAACGTTGGAGGCTAACACGCCTGTATTTCATCAGATCACATATATTGGCGCACGTCCCATACTGCACAAGAACTCAGTTGCGATTTTTCGCCAGAATTTTTCATGGCTGATCTTTCAAAGAACACGACTTGTAGGAAATTTTTTAAACAAAAATGACGCTGCAGATTACTACCAAATTTTTCCATTCTTCAGAAGACAAAAAGAAAAATATAAAAATGACAAGCTCCCTGAAGGCCCAAAGGCCTCCAGGAGCCCAACGGTCCTGGGGCCCGCAGCTGCAAAAACACACCTCCTTCTTGTTCAGTCAAGCACAAAGGAATACAAAAATTTCATAACGGGAAATGCTTCCAGTGACAGACGCCAAAACCTAATAACACCAAATTCCTACGCAGAAACAAGATGGCGAGGAAATAGTCCCGTTGAAAAATTTGATTTATAAATTAATAAAGTTGATAAATTAATGGAAACAACAACAAAAGTTAAGACAAATAATATTTAAGTCGAATACAAAGTAAATAATTAAGAAAAATTTAAATATTTAATGAAACGGCTAAAAATTATCATTTGAATTTCAAAAGTTATCAAAGATGCCGCAAGAGAAGAAATAAACTTTGGTGGCGAAAAATTAAATAATTAAAAATACTGACAAAACCGAAAAATGATGTAGATACAATTTTTGCAATCTAACAGAGAGAGTTCTTTATTTAGCGTTACGGGCCTTACATGCACACATATGGGATACAGCTAATCCTCATGCTACCATTGAAGTGGAACGCGATTCGCAGAAGGTTAATGTGTTTTATGCCATATCGCAAGACAAAACTCTCTGCTAACTTTTTCCCGCGTCTACTATTACTGGCATTATTTACTTGGATGTGCTACAGATTTGATTCCTGTCATAGTTAGAAGACGAAGTTACAGACTTCATTTTCCAGCAAGATGAAGCACCACCACATTGGCCCTTATCTGTTCGTGGATACTTAAATGACAAATTTCCTCAATGGAGGATTGGTCTCAGAGCAGATGACGTCCTCACCCTTAATCATTGTCCCTCAAGGAGCCCTGATTTAACTCCCTGCGATTTTTTTCTTTGTAGCTGCATAAAAGTTAGTGTTTTTCCGCCACTTAGAACAACAGCGAGCTGAAAACGCGAATAACTGCAGCCATCCAAACTGTAATACCGAACATGCTGGAAAAAGTGTGTACTGAGTTCTCTTACCTATTGGGTATCGTTGGTGGTAGACACACTGAACATTTATAATTTTATGAACTTTAAAATATTATTTTTGATTTAATTTGTCCCAAAATGTTATATTCGAGCCAATTCCCTAGCTTGGCTCTCTTTTTAATTTAGAGCAACCCTTTGGCGACACCACCACTTTGCTCCTCTCTAAAGTTGGACGTTCACAGTCATGGGTTTGCGCAAATGATTTCGTAGCAATTCCACACCTCCTATTCCTGCCCGCGCTTTCAAGATGGGACTTCAGCAGTGGTTTTCCTTTTTGTGGGAACATCGCTCCTCCTTCCCATAAGTCACATTTCATCTTCTATGGCCCAATATTCCGAATGGATATCAAACGAAGTTGAAAATCCAAATTTTCGACCTCATTACTAATATAATAGCCCAGATCAGTCTTTCGGTAACGCTCTGACGTCACCAACAATAAAACTCGCGCCATAGCACTGCGAGACGTTAAATAGCATTATTTCATTGTTACAGCACCTACATTTTAGTCATTTTAAAATTAAAAGAGTAATTGTCGTTCTAATTTCAAATTTAATAGCTCTAAAATAGCGAAATAAAATTTTTTATCCATTGATATAAAATTTATCTCGCTATGATAAATAGTTCACGAGAAATTTTAAATTATATTAATCCTATATTTCAAATTAATTTCCGTTTTTTAATCGAAAGTAGTAAATTAACCTCAGTGGTATAACATGCGCGTGATATACGTAGTTTGGACACCACGATTCATCTCATTATTTGATAATATTTTTTGGCAACGTTTGACAAGCGGAGAAGTGTTTTGTTTTGATTAGAATTTCGAAAAAGAATGCCTTTGAAATTTTAACTTTCGGCTTACGTTTGACAAACTGAGAATTTCATGGTTACTGAATTATAATAAAATTGTTAAACAACGAAAAATACTTCACACGGAATGTTGTTTACCAAGAGCTTTTTTGAATAAAGAAATATGTAAATAATATGCAAATAAAAAAATATTTCCTGTCATTAAACATATATTAATTTTATTTGTTTTCTATCAATGTGTTAAACATTTCTCTCGCATATATATCTATTTAAACACGTCAAATTTGATGGGAAATCTCTCGAATGAAGAGGAAATTTTCACCCATCATATCATGACGGTGATTTTATAGTCATTCCGATAATCATCGAATTTTCGCATTGACGACCGGTTTTGGAGCGACGCGACCGAATTTGCGCGATGTGCACTGACCATGAAAGTCCAGCTTTAGAGTTCCAGTTGGTTGGATTTCTTTGTGTGTGTAAGTATCGCAGCTTCATCATGATCCAACATTTATTTATATATTATGTTTCGCAGCTCATTTTCCAGCTCTAACATGAGCGAAAAGCAATTCTGCCATCACCCACTAATTATACCAAAACTTGTATATTTGTCAATAAATTCTGTTTAATATATTTAACTAGCTGTACCCTCACGGTGTTGCCCGTGACATCCTGAATTTCAACCTACAATCTTCAGCTTCAGGTTTAAACTTTGAAGCCACATTGTGTAAATAGCTCCTTGAGCTCATATTTCATTTTTCTTTTCAGTTTCAGCGAAAGTACAAGAGGGATGAACGTGTCTTCTGTAGCTAAAGATATCAGCCTTCAAAAAGTATAAAATCAAACAAATTAAAAGCATGATCTCTCGACACGACGACAGACGGTACGATTGTACTGCAAAATCTCGCTGAAAGCGAAGGGATTATGACATCACGTGGTTTCGACGAAATGCATGCTGGGAAACAACACAGCGACCTTGGTTGCGAAGAATCACGGAGGAGAGATTGGAGCTAAAATATTTTAACACTTCAGAAAAAAATTAATTAAAATTCAACCATAAAAGATATTTTAACCATTCTTGTTTTAAATAAAGGAGAAATGTTCCAGTTATTACCGAAAAAAACTAAAATGATAGCACCATTAGAACGCCGGTTGCAAGAAATTAAAAATTAAAAATATTAGCAAAAAGTGACTGTTATTTACAAATTTCCAAAAATTCAGTAAATTAAATTAAAAATTCAAAACAAACTTCATTAGAACAAAACATTTTTGTTCTATCCGATGGTGCATTGATTGTTTTTCAATGATCATTATAAAAGACACTACAGCCGTAAACGTGCCGAAAATAACATAAAACATTAAATAAAAAATTTTCTAGATTAAATTTTAAAATTCGGGCTTCTAGATGCACTGAGACACCATTACAACTACCTATTTGCCAAATTTCATGGCTGTAAGTGCGATAGATTCGTCTGGACATTGCGCGCACACGCATATACAAACATTGCCTTTTATAAGTATAGATACAGTCCGCTGTCATCTATCTTCTCTAGGAACGAGGACGTGTTGGTGGTGTTACATCATCTATCGTCTCTAGAGAAAAGGGCGTGTTGGTGGTGTTATGTCATCTATCGTCTCTAGGAACGGGGACGTGTTGGTGGTGTTATGTCATCTATCGTCTAATAAAACGCAAACGTAACTGTGGTCCGATGGACCAGGAGTTTTCATATAAGTCGAACCTTTCATTTCAACATGTCTACAAAGGACATCAATATTGTTGTTATGTTAAGGTAGCATCTTTTTTTTACATTAGGGATGTTACGATTTTTTTTTATTTTGAACACACTGCCTTAGAAAATAAATGAAGGTATTGGGTGAGAGGGAAGCTGAAATTAAATGCCACAATAGCGGCTTGGCCTCTAGAACCGGGTATGCTTTTCAGGCACGTACCCGTAGGCATGGCTAGCTTGAAAAGTTCACAATTCTTTATCTATTTCCAACGCAATTTTGAAGATGTCTCAGACTTTTTTACCAATACGACATCATGTTGGCAGGTGATTAATCGGTAAACTATATTCTCGGAGTTAGGAAAGATCTTCGTAATGACAGAAGAGATCAAAATATCCATCCATTTCTCTTGGATATAAACCAAAAGTTAGGGATGGCGGTTATTGCGAAAATAACTGGTTTTTGGTTATTCAGGATCTAACATCTCCGGTTTAACCTAGCGGTTATAACCGCTCAAAATAACAGGTCTTTGAACCAGTTTTCTCGGGCTTGTTATGGAATGAAAACGCCGTTTGTTCACAATTTTTTTTTATTAATATTATTTTTACAGGAAATCGATCCATTCGCCAATATTTATATCTTCATAAAGATTCTTTCAAAAATCCACCTACCAACAGTCGTCTCGAGGAAGCGGTTGTCGGTGATTGGCCTAAGATTATGAAATTCAAAGCTTCATAACTTGGTAAATTTTAGTCTAATGGAAGCTAAAATCGAGCCTAACTTCCGATCTGTTTTTTTTTACTCGGTTGTTGGATTTCTAAAAAATAACCGGTTTAACTGAGACAAAAAAACAGAAAAACCGGTTAACCGAAACCAAAAAACGGTTTTCGGTTAAAGTCGGTAGGTTTTTCCCATACCTACCGCTTTCTTGTATGCTTTCGAAAGAGGCGTGTTTTGAGTTTCGTAGTATGTAGTTAAGAGAATCCATTTTGCGTTTTTGACCACTACTTTTATTGCTATAGCTGTCGCTGTTCTGAATTTAACAGAGGAGGAATGCCTCAGGACTGCAATGGGAACACAGTATATACTTTTTTCTCCGAGCATTTCATGTTCTTAGGAGAATCAATCGTTTAAGCTTTCAATCATGAGGTCCGTGAAGGTTTTACGTGTTGCGTATAGCCTAAATTAGATTTGGTTTGTGATTAATAGTCCCAGATCTGTCTAATTAGGGGCAAAAAGTTTTCAGAAAACTTCTTCCGCAAGAATTGAAAGGAATTACAAGCAGGGAGTTGAAAGAAAACTTTTTTGGAGTAGTTTTTATCTGAACAGATTAACAGGAAACAAAAAGTTCCATCAGTGTGAATTATTATTGGAAAATTTTCTTTCGCCATAAGTTTACATTCTATCCTATAAGTTCGAGATTTTGCTTCCGTCTCAAACAACTGTCTTTACCATTTCTTCCATATTTTTATTTATCGTTCTTGATTAGCTGTTGCCAATCTATCGTGAAATTTCCTACTTTCTGAGAGAATGCTGTTCTTTTCTCAGTTTTCAAATTACTCCTTTTTTTTGTTTCCAAAACAACAAATTGAGATCCCAACGTAGAAATTATTAATGCTATAAATTTCGACTCCCGATGTTTCAAATAATTGATTTGAGTTTTGCTGCACAAAACTGAATTTTCTTTAGCAATAAATTTAAACTTAATCAGCTTTCTTTTGAGAACAGAAATTTTAGTGTTTTTTTCTCGAAAGACATCATTACTTGGAGACTTATGAATCTTATGTCAGTTTAAAAATCGAGGCATTCGTGGCAGGTGTAACTTATTCTTTCCAATTTTCTTTGTCGGAACAATTGTAAAAGTTACAGAATAGGATATTATCGAATTCAGCTCTTCAATTCCCATTAATGCAATACAACACTCATTTTTTTGCCCAGCTGGTCGTTTAGGGATGTTCCGAAATGATCAGAAATACATATATAAAAATTTCAACGTCCTGCAAAAAGGTTGAAAGTTGATGACAGTCACCACGAAGCCCCCCAGCACGAGAAACTGGGAGTTCACAAGTGGCACGAAGCCTCTGCAGTACCTTGTGGGCTTTCTAAGCACGTTTTTCAATTTACACAATTTTGTCCACTGAGTGGAAAACCCGTAAACTGAACCTCATAGAGAACGCATTCCAACATCACATACCTTTCTTTCCACATGTTACATTACATTCATAATTTTGGAAATTTCCTGATAAATCAAAATACTTCGTAGCATGCAAAGATATAAATACGAATTAAGGGAAGTTTGAATTGTGGAAGAGGTAAAAATACAACAATATAAACAAACAACGAATGAAACAGAAGGAAGAGGAATAAGAATCTGGTGGATGATGTCATCAGAGGCCTTCATCCATGCAGATTCAAAAATAGAATATGTTTTCTGTCCTCCGTAATAGGTTCAGGCCTTAGAGGAAAATTCAAATTTAGACCTTAATGTCGTTTTTCCTCGACAGAAAACCTATTCTATTTTTGAATCTGCATGTATGAAGGAATCTAATGACATCATCCACCAGATTCTTATTCCACCTCGTTCTTTTTCATTCGTTTTTTGTTATTATTGTTGTATTTTTACCTCTTTCACAATTAAAACTTTCTTTAATCAATATTTATATCTTTTTACTTCGCAATTTTTTCCTGTGTGATGCTGCACTTGCGCGCATCAAAAAAATTGCTTCTATTATTGTTGTTTTGTCTTTTTTTAGATATTCAATCGTATCATACAACTTAGAATACATATTAAATAATTTCATCACATCACAATTACAACATAACAAACAATCGATTTTAAAATATATAGAATTCAGTTTACGATTCATTTTTCCAATTATCATTTACCGTTAACATTTTCCGTGACATTTATCATATAAAAATTAAAATAATTTCCTCACACATCATTTCCAATAAAACATTACAATAATACATCAATCAATAAGGTATTTTCCCATAAATAAAATCAGTTTCACGATTCAGTTTTCAATATCATATTTAAAATTTGCTCAATATAGAAAACAGGACGATTACAAATCAATTAACACGCAAGTCAAAACTCTTAAGTATTTTCCAACTAACTTTGGGACACTGGGCTGAATGCAGTTAACTGCGAATGGCTTGGCGAGAAATGGACTTATTGATCAGCAACACATCTCGGAACATGTTCATGAAGGCTGGGCATATTTTTTTGTGGACAGAAACTTCTATGAACCCATCATTCATGATTACTACACTCCACGCAAATGGTGTGGTGGCACTCTACGCCATTCCACCTTTCAGCCCATCCATCTTGGTAGGATCATTCAAGGCCGCAAACCCATCAGCTACCGACACTCCGATGCCCTCCCCCTTTCAAAACGCGAACCCCCACCTGCTTTGATTTCCTCTAGAGCGAGAGACCCCTTCCCCACGTTTCTACACCGGTCGCATTTCAGCCTTTAAAGGCCCGAAAGTCCAGCTGGATTTGAAGAGAAGTTGGATTTTCAAACTTGCGACCAGGTATCCTAGATCCGCTGACGCGAACAAATCCGCATGGTTTAAAATTTTAGTTCATAATAAATTTGGACTTGTGAAACTGAAAGAGACCTTAAGGATTTCCAGTTGCATTTGCAGTTAGCTTTCTGACTGATGACAAGTTGTCGAAAAATATATAAATGTTTCTTTAACATTTCTGTGTGTGTGTTTTTTTTAATTTCTTCTTGGAATATAAAATTTAAATGTGTTCTATTGAATTGTCACCCATGCTGTAATGTGCTTAGTTTCCTAAGTTTTTGTACATATTTTTATTTGTCTTTTGTTTCCTGTTTTACTATTTGATGTTGTTTCATGAACTTTTTTGTCACCTCCTTTGTCTTCTGTTTAGCTGTTCAGAACTATTGACAGACAGACTTTTCCCGTAGATGGATTTTGCCCAAAATTTGACAGAAACCTACAAATGATGTGGCAAGATCGCATACCAAATTTCATCCCTGAATCTCTAATAGTATTCGAGTTATCGTGTTCAAAGACAGACACAATTCCAAAATTGTGTTTTTCGGACTCGGGGAGATCTAAAACGTGGAGATTCGTCAAAATCTCGAGTTCGAATTTTTTGACGATTATAGTACTTTCTCTTAGTATACTTCGTATACAAGAAAGTAAAAAAGTAGTAAATGATTAAAATAAAAAATATGCTGTTTAATTCACTAATTAAAGTCTGTTATTTTTAATTTCTTTTTTTTCACAGTACTTGTTATAATTATCAGGGAATAAGAAAGGACACAGGTTGATAAGCTTGCGCTGGTTCAGTTAGATAAACGTGTTGCCTTCAAATAACATGAGGGTTATTTACGGACGGACCCCATTATTTTGAAATGTGGTAAGATGATGAGGACAGTATCTCAACAGGCACCCAACTCTCCAAACTTCTATACCACACAGGCCAGCGATCATTTTCCCCGATGGATTAAACATGCTTTAACCCTCTGAAGTTCACTACATGTTTCGTTTTGGAAATTACTAAATTTGTTTCAAAAATGATTATTAGACATGTAGCTGATCGTAAAAATGTAAAGGGAAAAAATAAAGCATTTTTTATTTTCAAGAAATTTGTGGTTTCACAGTGAAACCAGTAAACGGTAACGGGCTATTTTTCCTCCGAATGAGTTATCAACAAATGCAATTAAATCACCTATTTAATTTATAAGTATATGTGAGTATATTCAGGATATTCAAGCTTCATAAAATTCAATATCACTTTCGAAGATTCAATTTTAAAAATATCAATTTGTGCAAGAACCCTCATCATTTTTCGTTTCTCTTAGAGATCAAAAGCAATTCAGCCCTTTAAATGCCGATATCTTTGTGAATACTAACAGTATTGAACTGGAATTTTTATATAAGTTACCCTATAAGTCTGGCTCTTAAGTTATGAATGAAAAACTACTCTACGTTTCGCCCATGCGCAGTAAACAAATGCTCAATGTGTAGTTTCACTGCGAAACCAATTAATGCGAATTGGTTAAATCTACCTACGTGCAACTATTAAAATAATAGATCTTTCTACGTAATAAAAAATAAAAAATGATTTTATTTTAACTCAAAAATAAAAATTATTTTTATTTCCATCAAAATAACCCATAGGAAGCAGTTATTTCCGATTTTCCAAAAATGAAAGCAGTTTTTTTATATAATGGATGTGTGTGAATGCCATTTGATAAATACCAACTACCATTCTTCGTAGGTTTCTTATTTCCGATGCAGAAGGGGTGAAGCCGTACCAGACATACCTAGACATTTGGACTTTATCTGTATTAACTATTATCATTAATAGGATATTGTGACAAAATCGTCTTGTGGGTGTATGTGAATGCAGTCCAATAAGCAGAATTAGAAAAAACGAAGCTCTTTATTTTACAAATATTCTAAGCAAAGAAACGTAGCACAAGTATTAAAATAGCACTTGTAAAAATTCACGACAGAGATTACCATTAAATCTCAACGAAAAGCTCAAAGGCTCCTTGTTTGCTCACCAGCTTGCTTGCTGATCAAAATACAACTGACTGTTCTTGGCTTGAAAGCTTGCTTTTATACTTTTTCAACAGGAAATAAAGTCATTACGTAGGAAGTGATGTAATCTCCAGAAAGTTCATGAAGCCAGTGGAAATGGGTTGAAAGTTCGAGGTCCTTCCAAAAAATTCCTTTTGTCGCCAAAGTCGCCAACTTTACCGCCAAGTTTGTCACCAAGATTAGCATCTCAGGGAGACGACTTTATAGCTTTGAAACAATATCTTTCTTCCAATAGTTTTAATAAGATGTCACTATTATTTGCTACAAATTGAATAAACCAGAAAAAAAGGAAATATCGAAAACTCAACAATAAAAAGGATCAACATACAAACGAGGATCAATGCGAATGCGTTTTAAAACCAGCGTGAATGTTCTCCCCTAAACTTTCTCGTATACTTCTCCAAACAGATGCCGTTTCGCCTTCCCCCGCATGGCTAAAACAATTCGAGCCTACTGTTATCCAGAATCCAATGACTATCAGAAGGTTTTTCATTATAGTGATTGAAAAATATCTAGGTAAAGAATCAAATTCAGAGATGCGAATCGTTTAAAACGCATCTATTGCACACTGCTAGGTTTCACTCTTGCCGTCTCAAGGACAAACTGACGTAATTCGCTGCTTTCGCGTGCACAGAAGATTGCTCCCAGTACGCATGCGCGTGGAGATAACGGATTGGTTTCAATAGTAAATTATACAGACCGACAGACAGTCAACCCTTTGACGGATTTGGCCCAAACTTTTATACGGACCTACATTCATGACGATAAAACTGTATACCAAATTTTATCCATCTAGCTATTCAAGTTTTGAGTTATAGTGTTCAGATGACTTCGGACATACAGACAGACAGACTTCCCGTTGACGGATTTTGTCCAAAATTTGTTAGAAACCTACAAATTATGTTTAAAGAACACATACCAAATTTCATTCCCGTAGCTCTAGTACTTTTCGAGTTATCGTGTTCACAGACACACAGACATGATTCCAAAATTGTGTTTTTCGGACTCAGGGAGGTCTGAAACGTAGAGATTCCTCAAAATCTCGAGTTCGAATTTTTTGACGATTACAATACTTTCTCTTTGTGCACTTGGTATAGGAGAAAGTAAAAGCGGGCGTAAAAAACGAATAGGAATTTTTGAATCTCTTGTTCGTATATGGGTATATTTGCTGATACATCGTAAAGTGGACGAAAAAGTTAAGAACTGATAAGGTCATTTCGTTTCTATAAGCTTTTCTTCAACCGTCATTTATTTGACCCTTCAAAGGGCAATTTTTTCTAGTCGAGGTATAATAATATGACATTTGTACTGAGATTATCAAGATACTTCGTTTAGGTTTGAAAAAAGAAATTGGAACTTCCTGTTTTTTGTTTCATGGAAAATTTGGTGAGAACCCACGCCAAGCTAAAAATTTGTATTTAAAAATTGACGAATTTGGTGTTAAGTCTTAGAAAGGGTTGCAACGAACAGCTCGGGGTTTTTTTAGAATATCGGGAACAGGATAATTTAAGTAGATGATTACATACAAATATTTAAAAGGGTAGTAACGCAATAAAAGTTTCGTAATCAAGCTTCTACTTTGAATTAAACTAAAACTTTCACCTTGATTTCACGAAGCGAATAGTCTTTTGAATAGCAATTGAACTCTTTCTAATTATCATGATAATAGTCTCCAGGCAAGCAGACAATAAAGGAACGATTCTATCTTTCTACAGCTGACACAAATGAAAAGTTCGTGAAAATCTTTGAAATTTTGAATTAATACGAATTTAGGATTTTTAAAATTCCCCTAATTTCTAAATGGAAGAAAGTTTCCGGTTTTTTCTTGAAATTTTCGTAAAATATGACCTCTCAATGAATTTATTCATATCCGCAGTTTTCAAGATTGATTTAAACTGTCAAAATTATAGGAAAATAGTTTTGATCCAAGAATGGAACGACCTGAGCAGGCTAAAAAGTCAATTTTCAGTCAAAAATTACATTTGTTTATTATTATTTTTTATCTTTTATATTGCACGCTTACTTAGCTTTATAATAGATATTTACCTTTACATGAATTAGAAGCAAAGATAGTTAATCTTTCGTGTCAAATGGTAAACAGGAAGTGGACATTTAAATAATAAGCCTTCATAACAGCCATATAATGTCTAGGCAAGACCAGTAGTATCTTTGCAACAGGGAGCATTTCCATTATTTTAATAGGGACAGTGGTACATGCACAGTATTTTTTCTTCTGTGCTTTCTTTGTATAAAACAGGCTTTATATTTATAGCAGGCAGGACAGAAATAAAACTGTATTTTTTTGTCATGAAAACAAAATTTACTTGTTGTAGAGCTTAGAGTTTAAACGACCACGTTGTTCTTCAATTGTTGGAGCGATATATAACGTAGGATGAGCGGAGAAAAGACTTGCAAATGTTCAATGTATCGTCCTCCATTCAGGAAAACAGCCGTTAGTCCAGGAAACACACTTTTTACACCATTGAGCACCGTTTATGATAGTGTAACATGTCATGAGCAACAATAATGATGCTTAATGCTGCGACAAAAATATTGTTCTCGTCTGACAGCTGATTCCTGTAAGATGGACGACACATTGAACATTTGCAAACCGGTGCTCCGACCATTTTCTTATGTAACACTTCACTCCAACAACTTCAGAGGCCGTGGTGGCCTAGTGGTAAGGTCTCGACCTCGGGACCGGAGAGTTGCAGGTTCGAAACCCGATTTCACCGAAGATCCACCGTGTATGGGGCCCGCTGCACGCTAAATAATGTGTAGTGGCCAAACGTCCTCCCGTTGGTGTGGCGCGGAAGCTTGGAGGGGGGTGCCAGCTCGGGCGCCGTCCTCGTAATTTGACCGTGGTTCAAAATTAAGAGGTCCATCCTTAAATAGCCCTCGTGTTACTTCAAAACGGGACGTTAATATAACCTAACCTAACCAACACCTTCAGAGCCATTTGGTGGGATAACTTGTAAACCATGCAACGAATAAATTCTAGTTTCCTGACAAAAATAATCTGGTTTCATTTCTATCTTTTGTTTGTAAACAGCATCGGGATACCTTTCATACATTCGTTTGCGGATTATTAATTTCCAAATTTGGTCCGAATTTTTGAAACACCCTGTACTATTTTTCTTTCAGCAACAAGCCTTGGAGGCTTGGGAAGATCAAATCCTCTTTTTCCTGATATAACCCGCATGATAGTTGATAGTCACTTTTGAAGCGTTATGGTAAAATAATCACAAACTTATCCTACTGAAAAATAATAGATAGCTGCAACTCATTTGGCAAAGGGGAAGATTCAAATTCCATTAACTTTCTGTAACGAGTTGTCCCAGTTTGGATTAATGATGGGTTGCACGGATAGTTTGTTAATGCCAGAAAACATATCCACCCATGACACACCCTGCCGCCGAAAGAATGTAGATCTGAATGTTAGGGTTAGCGACAGAAAAACACCTGTTCTGTCGGTTATTTGTCAGACAGAATAGAAATAAAAATGTTAAAATGTGAAGCAACATTTTAGGATTGTTTTGAAGCCTTTCAGAGGTTCTGATGTCATGTATTGTTATTATAAAATGACTCTTTCAATACTTTTTGATAATTTACTATAAACCGACTGAAATGTATGGACGTTTTTACAATTCCTTCCTCACTTTTATTAGATGATTTCCTATGGACGAGTTTTCTGGTTTGTTTATTTTGAATTCACGAACCGTTTTGCGGTAACCTTTCGATTTAAGCAATCGCCAAATCCAGTTGGATACTGTTTCAAGCGCCAAGTTCGAATCAGTTCTTTCTTTAGTACACAAAGCGTTGAAATTCTGTATTCTTTGAGTTTGAACAATCCTTATTATTTAAATCGGTTAAGAACACTCTTAAAACGGTTAAACTCCAAATGGAACGATTGTAATTATCTAAATCGTTTGGTTAAAAATTTAACCGACAGTGATTATCTAAATCGTACGGTAAAAATTTACCTCCAAACAAGCCTAAAAAGTCGGCAACATTAACATAACATTAGAAAACTCTATTTTAAATATTAATTAACATCTTCGAATAGAGTGTTGAAATTTTGTAGATTCCCATTGACTTAGCATTACCACCGGAAATCGGTGGTTATGGAGAAAGTCCGACTTTAATGCAAATAAACAAAACAGAAAACCCATTCATATAAAACTTATTTGCATGACTAACGGCCTTATTCACCATCCATGGTTAAATCCTGATCAGCGGTTAAAAGGGAATTTACACGAACAAGCGAATGCTGACCGAAATGATCGGCTGGTTGTATCCCCTAACTGGCGAGTTGGCGAGAAACTCGCTTGGCTCGAAGGCTGAGGGTAATTTTAAAAATCGCCAACAACAGAGAAATTGAGATATCATGCCAATATAGCAACCCAATAAAGTATACATTTGGCAATGCATTTCGGTCACCTTTCGCATTATTATAGCAGAACCATCATTTAACCGCTGATCATGGTTTAACCATGGATGGTGAATAAGGCCGTTAATATATTTGTAAAAGAATTTTTTTTACGATGATATTAATTAAGGTAAAAGTGTTCTAGTCGAACTTTTCTTATGAAAAATTAGCATCCAGTCTCGGATAATTTAAAAACTCTCTTACAGAATTCTAGATTTTACTGGCTGGGGAATTTATTTATCTCATTGGTGTCTTGAACTTTGATTGGAAGGGGAAAGAATATGGAGGCGTTTCTAGGAGGGTGCCATTTTTTTTTTGTCTTGAGCGAAACAGATTGGCTATAATTTTAGCCCGTCTTTTGATGGCAATTTTCATCTCTTTTTTGATTGCGGATTGAAAAGAACTTTGGAATGAATAGGGGATAATAGCCTTTGTTGCTGAAAATCCCCCCCAATCAAATCAAATCGATTGGAATCTTTTCCAGCACCTGTCTTCCTCTTTTGCTCTCCACGGAGCTTAGAATCATGATGGAGATTAGAATCATGTTCTAAATTCTATTTGATATCAAAATCAAATAGAATTTAGAAGAGAATTTTTTATGTTTTCTATGTTATTCACAGAATAAAGAATCTAAAAATAACCCAGATAACATTAGCATAATGAAAGTAACACTGTAAACCGAATTATGAAATCTTATTTTGAGCAGTTATTACGTTTTATTTAGTATTATCATGTATTCATTCTAACTAATCTTAGAAATAATTCTTTTCTCTGTTATTCTAAATTTCTGTCTATGCTCTCTAAAATTATATTCTAAATATAATTATATTATATTATAAATTCTGTTCCCACAATTCAACTCTATGCTTCATAAGATTTATAATGTGAATCTTCATCGTTGTCTTATATATGTGTCTTACATCGTTTCAGATAGATATAACAAACAACGCTTAAATAAATATCAGAATAAAATAGTTTATTCAAATGAAAGCTGCATTGATGGTGTCATTTATTTTGCAAGCATGTATGGGAAATTATTTGGCATACGTATTGAGCAGCTTTATAACTTATTAGACTCTCCACTTATCATTTTGCATTATGAAAATAAATGGGATTTTTTTTAATATATAGTAATAAGATATGAAAAAATTTTAGAGTCATCACAGAATAGTAAAAATTATGGTTTTTGAATGGCATCCTCGTGTTTAGAGCCATTTGGCTCCTTTTCGGTTGGGAGGGATGGAGGTGAATTTTATTTTTTTTTTTTAGACAGGACAAAAAAAATAACAGGAACAAAAGCAAATAATAATGAAAAAAGACACATACAACTGGGCGGAACAACATAGAAAACAAAACAAAATGGAAAAAAATTAAAATAGTTAGTCATAGTTAATAATCATTTGCTCAATGATTATCCTCTACAATGAAATTGTTCTCATAACATATGAAGCGCATTAGGAGTCGAAGTCGGGTTCTTGAGAAGTTATTCGTGAGAATGTTTTTCAACCACTGTAATTTAAGTGGCACTGTTGGAGTTTGGAAATGCCAGGAGAGGGTAAACCGACATTTTGTGGCATAGTGTATTGGATCTCCTTTTTCTCCACACGAGCAATTGTCATGTGTTCGAAGATTGAAGGTATGAAGGGAAGGGCTCGTGTCCTGTAACGAACATTATCTCTTCTGTATTCCATCCTACCGGCTTGTTTAAGACCCTAAGCACTATATCGCGTGTACTGTGGCAGTTTCTCTGTTATCCCAGTTGTCTTGCCAGATGCTTAAAGCAGCTGACCTCATTTCAGATTTCAAGTAGGAAAGTGGCTTAGGGAGAAGGAAAGGGTCGCCTTTTGTGATGGCTTGTTTGGATAATTGGTCTGCGCATTCATTGCCTAAATAACCGATGTGGACTTTGAGCCATCTCAGGTGAATGTGTTTATGGGAGATTTTGAATGACAAGTATTTGTTGTAATTTTTTGTGCAATGAATTATCTAACGTGGAAAATGTTTAATAAAGATGGCCAGCTGTTCGAAAGCGTTGCACAAAAAATCTAGATGCGATTTTCAACAATTTAGTGTCGTAACCATTTTCAGCGCTACTGCTTTCCTAATGAAGTATCACAGAAATGCGGTAAAATAGAAAGCAAAATCTCTCAACATGTCTGACATGTGATTTAATATCTTAGATAGTTTTATTTAATAGATTCCACAAAAAGTGTGATTAAATAAACTAAGAAAGTAAAAATTCATCGCAACATTGCCAAAGGACATGAAAAACTAAAGAGAATCTACATTCCTTACTTTAAAGATGGAAGATAAATACGTGATTATATATTTTGTAGAAACAATGAAAACGGTTGGAATTTTTCATTGTATTAGTAGAAAGTATACTGGCATATTTTGCGTAAAAATGTTTTTAAAAATTGTCAAAGCATTTGTCAGGAAGCATTTTCAAAGCATTTCATTTAGTCTCATTAAAAGATGTTTTATGCACAATCTAAAAATTCAAAAAATAATTTTTGTGTGATAACATATCCGAAAGTTTTTTGCTTAACTTTTAATTAATTAAAATTCTAATTAAAGATTTAAATATCGCTCCGAAGTGCACATTCCCACTCCTCGAAGTATATTTGTAGAATCTCTAGGTCCAACGGTCTATCCCGTAGAGCAGAGGTTCCCAACCTGTGGTACACGTACCCTGAGGAATACGTGTACCACAGGTTGCCAAAATACCACCCTCGGAGTACGTGAAGGACCAATTACCCAGATAGCAAAGAAAGCTTGTCTAAAAGGTTTTGGAAACCTTGTCGTCAGCAAGGGTAAAGTGTTGTCACAAAGATTTCAATGACAAGGGTTGAACCTTTCGGCAAGGTGGCGGAAAGGTTCGCTAGTCAACAAGAAACAAGGTTTTCTGTAAGGTTTTTACTAAGATTTCCCCAAGCTTCTATTACAAGCTTGTTTCAGGACTTTTGAAAGGTTGTTAAGAACCCTCCTTCGGCGGACAAAATAGAACCCCCCTCCGAAGCCGTACTCCTACAGATGGGTCCAACCTAGCTTAATTATTAATTTCAATTAATTTGATGAATCTAATTTTTAATTGAACATACTTATACAATTTCGTTGTAGATTGTGACAAAACTTCATATTCTTCCGAACCCGCGTTCATAGAGTTGGAAGTCAAACGCAATAACCACTATACCGCACGGGGCTACACACGATGGGACAGGTGGTTTATAAAAAGCTTTCCTATGCAATTTTGCGGGAATGGTTTCCGAAACGGTTTGCGCTGAAATGCTTTTGTGGACTTGTCGTTCAAACCTTGTCGGTGAGGTGGTTCATAAAAAGCTTTCCTGTGTATACCTTGCGGCAATGGTTTCCGAAAAGGTTTGCGCGGAAATGCTTTCGCAGACACCCTATGGAAAGCGAAATGGCAACATTTCCGCGGACTTCTTAGTTATCTGGGTAGGGGTACACGAACTCTAAGTCGGTAATGGCGGACACATGAAAGCATAAAGGATTAAAAGAATTGTTTCCCCGAGTTCGTGTAAAAAGTAAAAGTGAAATTCGTACGAGTCCTAAACCTACCCTCAAAATAAGTAAAAAAGAAAGCAAAAGGAAGTGTAATTTTTAGCTATCTTTATAAGTTAATGCGAAATTATTACAATGCTGATTTCATCTGTTTTGACGTTGAACTAATACTGATATAAAAATGAAATAAAATTTAATATGAAAAATAAGTCCCGCAAATCTTACAAATTCCTGTCATTTCACTCTTAATCTTACCTAGGCCCTTAACATTATAGATAAAATCTTCTTTGTATTGATGGATGGTTGGAGGGGGTACGGGAAAATAAAATAACTGATCAAGGGGCACGGGAAAATAAAATGACTGATCAAGGGGTACGGGAAAATAAAATGA
>BGPR01000514.1:443275-463152 GCA_013235015.1 Araneus ventricosus
ACGGGAAAATAAAATGACTGATCAAGGGGTACGGGAAAATAAAATGATTGATCAAGGGGTACGCGTGGGAAAAAAGGTTGTGAACCCCTGCCGTAGAGTGAAAACGCCAACAGACACACACGTGCGCTTTTATTATTAGCTGAGATTAATGGATTCATCGAGTTAATTAACTAAAAACACCTTCACTTTTAACAATAATGGTGCGCATAAAGCATTAAAAATTTTTTTCTTCAGCATCATGTCATTCAAAAATTGTTAATTAACTAGGCTCCTCTACGTCCTTAAGTTGAATAACTGAATGTCTAAATCAGTCTCAGAGTGACCTCCAAAAGATGATTGATGTCGGTTTTCTTCATGACTCCATCATTACCTTCAAAACTAACCCATCTTTAGAATAATTACTCTTTCATTTGATCATTATAACTTTCAAGAGTGTATGACAATCGGTAAGAAAATTAGAAAGATGAAAAATTACTATTTGTGTTCAAACTAATAGAATAAATCTTTTTCACTATGTTTGAGGATGGTTTTCGAGGAAAAACTGACAAATAAATTCGGCCAGGTGGAAAAATCGAAAAGCCACAAACAATCCGCATAGATATTGTATCAACGCTATTTCCACTTTGCAGTAAACACAGTGTGCTCGCAGAAAATATGTTACCAGGAAGAAAGTATAGTAAAGAAAGTTTATACATCTTTCAAGGGACTGACGTAAAAAGACGTATCATCGAAATTTTTAATAAACGATTTTGATTATAATAAAGTTAATGCTACTAATGCAAATTCTTTTAAAAGTATGAATTTTAAAGTTTTTAAGATAGAACTAGTATAGTTCTACATTGCATGTAAATCAGTAATTAAATTTTAAAATCAAGCATTTATCATAAAAATAGGAGAAATCATACCCTTATTACATACCGTGAGTACTAATTATACATATCTTATAAGATTTATACGTACGTTTAGTTAAGAAAATCTTAAGCCGTCGTCTGACGTGCTGATTGTCCATGAGTATTAAGTACATGATTATAAATCGAATTAAGTTCACTGAAAGTTTTTTCATTCATAATAATAAATTGGTTTAGAATACCACTTAAGCTCTTTCTATTAACCCTTTTAGTCCCAGTAATGCCATTTGGAATCACATCATATTAATTATTTTTTTGTTCGGCATCTAAACCTGCCTCTGATACCAAATAGACATCATTAGATTCTTCGCATTTTCCGCTTTTCAAATATATTTTTTATTCTTACCAATAAATGGCTGCACTGTCGATTTTAACTATTCAGAAATTGCCTTTTGAACGTCACTTCATTCAGCGAAAAAAGACAAAATAAAAATTAATTTTAACATAAACAGGTACAATTTCATTCTTGTTATTTTTAAATATGTTAAAATATTTTATTTCAGCAGTTTTTTTTAAATTATTAAAAATATATATAGTCCGCTTTCTTTTTTTTGTTCTTAATTTTTTTTGTTCTTCTTTTTGAACTTTCATGAGTACATTTCCCATACTTCAGAAATTTAGACTGAATAATTCTATTCTTGGGACTGAAAAGGTGAAATTAGTCTGTTGCACGAAGTTAGGCAATCAGGAACAATTTAATCTTATCAACCACTTCACCACTTTATAGATTCCGGGGTCACTATTGCTAACTGTACAGAAATGTGTCAAGTTGACTATGCTAAATTCAACCGTCTCCAATCTGCAACACAACAGGGATTTAACATACAATGGCTCATTTTACAGTGGCGTAGCGACCGATGGTCAAGCAGGGGTATTGGTACACTGGGCAACAGGGAGTTAAAACATTACTGAGTTTATATTATTTTTAAAGTGGCAAGTCTTGACAGGTCTTAAAAATAAACCATGTCCCAAAAATAATTTACTTTTGCTAGGCCACTGATGACGACTGGGATAAGAGGCCGTGGTGGCCTAATGGTAAGGTGTCGGTTCCAGGTTCGAAACCTGTTTCCACTGAAGATCCATCGTGTATTCGGCCTGTTGCACTTAAAATCATACTGTTACGAACATGGAATATCGCTTCCCAGCAATGTTAGTTTTATGGCTGGGAAGAGAGTTCTATAGGGGTATGTATGGGAATACCGAGGGAATGGAGCCATTGATCCCAGACCTTGGTGACAAATTTGGCGACTTTGGTGATGAGATGAGGGACCTCAAAAATGCTGGAATTTTCTCGATATCTCTATTAAGGGCCGAGATCCGGATTTCTCCAGATGATTCCATGTGACGTCACGACCTGTCGGGGAGACTATAAATAGCGCCGTGCTCGGATCGGAGCTTCAGCCGATCGACTGGGATCGCCTTTGGAGTGAGAACGTCTTTGGAACCTCTCTTTAGAGTTTTATCTGCAGTGCGAGCTGGTAAGCTGTTAGACGCCGAGTAGTATTGAAAGGTGCTATTGCTGTTATTATTACTGCAAATTATGTTATTCCTGTTACCTGTGTTTTGTGTTTCCCGGAATATTCCAGATTAAAGTGTCATTCTCCGTTATCCTGCTTGTTGGACTGTTTTCACCGTACACACGCAGGACGATTTTTGTAACAATACGTAGGGGACCAAAGTCCTCACTTTGGTGTGATGCGAAAGTTTAGAGAGGGGGTACCAATTCAGGTGTCGTCCTCGTCATCTGACCGCGGTTCAAAATCACGAGATACGTCCAAAAATAGCCCTCGTGTTGCTTCGAAACGGGACGTTAGTATAACTCAACTAAGCTAGACGATTGCGGTAAAACAAAATCACTAAGAAGGGAGCGTCACTTATCCCACTACGCCCCTAGTCATAATGACAAAACGTTCATACGTTTATGTCATTTTTTTAAATGAAATACAATGAGGGGCAAAAAGATACGTTAGTGCCATTGGCACGCTAAGCCACTGATGATGATGAGGGAGAAAGATACGTTAGTGCCATTGGCACGCTAAGCCACTGATGACGATGGGGGCGAAAGATACGTTAGTGTCATTGGCACCCTAAGCCACTGATGATGATGGGGGCGAAAAATTCATATTATGACCCGGGCATCTCTTACCCTCGCAACGCCACTGTGATTTTGAAAGTGTGCAGCATCAGAATGTTACTATCTATAATGCTTTCAGATAGCAGCTGTACCTGAAGATGTAGAAGGTGGTCGGAAATTATTGAACCCATTTCAAAAAATTATTTAAAAACTAGCATTACAGCTACGGTTTCTTGTAAATAAGAGAGCAAATAATTTTTTTTTCAAATAAGTGGCGTACCATTACGGCTTTCTAAATTTTCTACATCGAGAGATTTCCTTACACAATGTCTACCGATCAACACAAGCCGATGCGCTTTTTCTAGTTTTTCTTGAATATCTCGAAAACTATTCAGTTTTCAAACTACATGTGAATAAACAAATTAAAGAGCGTAAATTCTTCACAAATACATGCTTTTATTTTTCTACCAGCTTTAAAAGTTTCGTAGATAATGGCTCTCAAAAATGGGAGATGTCCAATAATTTACGACCGCCTAGACCATCGTAACGGCGCGTTACCTATCTGGAAAAAAAACTTTTTCAAATGAGCTCTCATTTTTAAAAAACGTAGTTGTAACATTCTAAGTTTTTTATTAATTTTTGAAATGAGTTTAATAATTTCTGACCGACTTTTACTTTCTCTTCTTATACTTCGTATATGAGTAAGTAAAAATATATATCTTTCGTCCCAAAAATATATATATTATATCCCCTTTCGTCCCCATCATCATCCACTGATAATGATGGGGACGAAAGATACGTTAGTGCCATTGGCACGCTAAGCCACTGATGATGATGATGGGGCGAAAGAAACGTTAGTGCCATTGGCACGCTAAGCCACTGATGATGATGGGACGAAAGATACGTTAGTGCCATTGGCACGCTAAGCCACTAATGATGATGGGGGCGAAAGATTCATATTATAACCTGTGCGTCACTTACCCTCGCTAAACCACTGTGATTTTAAAGGCATGCAGCATCAGAATGTTATCTACAATGCTTGAGATAACAGCTATACCTGAACTATACATTTCGGAATGTTTCTCCATTTCATAAGTGCTTTCAATAACCAGAAGAATTTCCTCCTCGTACAACTAAAATTCAGTTTTGAGGAAAATTTGACCAATGGAGTTGATTCACGTGCCATCTAATCTAATTGTACATTTCCTCGCTCTATGCTGTGAAGTCGCATTCTTCCCACTCCTTCAAGGAACGCGATTCAAAAATCGTCGTTGCGCGCTTGACCTATGTCTCACGCGCAGTGGTGGCTCGTCCATTGGGATTGCAGCACCCCCTGAAATTATTTTTAAGCTTGTATTTTTCGTTTTGAATCTTATTTGCTTACTTTTCCTCTCTCAGAGTTCAATGACTTACGAAAATGCAAAAAAAAGTAATAAAAAATTGAAAAAAGGCATAAAATGAATCCAAACGAAGAGAGACGAAGGTCTAAGCTGCAAATAATCTACCCCCCGAAATCCGTTCACTGAGCAGAAAATCCGAAGTGAAAAAGCAACTCTTTCTTCCATTAACTTAGACGGGCTATGCGCTTAATGTCAACACAGCTTTGGCTGGCACGGAGCCAACTGAACGAATAAAAGACGCTCTTTTTAATATATTTTTCTTTTTATCCTCATTCTCACACAAGTTGAAATCTTATTGGCTGTTTATGAGTTTCGGTTCGTGTTGCGACGACAGATTCAAGCAAATAATACTATTCTAAAACTTTCAAATTTTTAAAGTATATCAGTAAAAAATGTATTTAAAATGCTTCAGCTTAAAAATAAATTTTCTGTATAAGAGTTACTTGATATTCATTTTTGAAAGTGTTATCGAGTGAACTGGGCAAGGAGGGAAGTGTATATGTGGAGCTCCGATTATTATTTTTTTTTCGTCAGAGGAATCGTCGCATCAACATTCACTTTAATTTTTGTTAGTAAAACTAATAGAAAATGTCATATGCTGGTTATTTTCTTTGTTTGAAAAGCAGGAAATTTCGCATCTGGATTGGGAATTAAGAAATTTGGCCTACTTAGGGATAAAGTAGCTTTTAAAATTGTTTTCTCTTGATAAACATTTTTTGCAGGCCTCCTCGTTTCTGAACTCACGAGCCGCCAATGCTCACGTGGTAACACAAATTAACCCCAATAGGAAATTTCAATATTAGAAGGCAGGCATATCAAAGATGAACCTTTTCGAATGAACTGTTTTGAAGTTCGAAATAATATGTAGCTGATAAAAAAAAATCTGGAACATGCTACCGAAATGTACAGGGTAACCACACTTATCGTGATCCAATAGTTAATTCCAAAACCTTTAGAGATACATACATAATTCAAATTGGAAAAATGCTTTAAATGACGGGAAGAATTATATTTTATGTTTTTTGTGTCAATATATACATTTCTGAAAAAGTTACGAATTCAAATTTTTTATATGGTCCCCCAGTCCTATCAGTCATATTTAGTAAAATATTCTTCACACACTAGCATTTCAAAAAAAAATGTTCCACTCTTCCGCAACTAAAACTGACAGAGTTATGGAGCTTTGAATTTCATAATTTTAAACCTATTAGCGGCATGGTCGAAGAAGTGTTACGCATTGATTGGTGGATCGTCTTCGAGGTGGCTATTCAAATGGTATAAAGTGGTCTAAGTAAGCGATATTGCAAGCTCCATAACTCGGTCAGTTTTAGTCGCAGAAGAGTGAGGCAACTTTTTTTGTTTAAAATGGTAGAATGTCAAGAATATTTTACTAAATATGATTGATGGGACAGGGGGGCTGTATAAATAATTAGATTTCTTAACTTTTTCCAAAATATATTTATTGGCGCAAAAGACATAAAATATAATTCTTCCCGTCATTTAAAGCATTTTTTTCAATTTGAATTATGTATCAATAAAATTCTTCCCGCCATTCAAAGAATTTTTCCAATTTGAATTATGCACCAATATAATTCTTCCCGTCATTTAAAGCATTTTTCCAATTTGAATTATGCACCAATATAATTCTTTCCGTCATTTAAAGAATTTTTCCAATTTGAATTAAGTATCAATAAAATTCTTCCCGTCATTTAAAGCATTTTTCCAACTGGAACTATATGTCTATTTCTGACGGTTTAGAAATTAACTATTAGACCACGATAAGAGTGGACACCCTGTATAAAAGAAAATTCAATTTGTCGGACAAAAAAAAGTTGGCCAAACTGTCACTTCAAAATTCACTAAATTAGCTCAAAATCTCCTCTCTTATAAACAACTTTTATTGCTTTCCTTTTTAAGAATGCTGGAAAGTTTCTTGCGTGTAATTTACTCACTTAAGGTATCCGACTGTGTTCGGAGACATTTTTTTTGAAAAATAAATTATATATATATTTTTTAATGTTACTTTTTCAACCGCATATGTTTTAAAACTATGAAATTATTGTAAAATTAGGCTTTCAAAATAATATTTTTTTAAAAAAACTGAGAAATTTGAAGAAAAATGACTAAAATATTTGCCTTACGCTAACAGCCATAGGCAAAATCATATGCTAAATATACATAAATCTTTGTAGGAGTACATTTTTATGACAGTTATCTGTGTTATGCTCTAAAATATTTCTTGTACTTCAAAATAGTTTTGAGATATAGCTGAACATAGTTACTAAACTGGTAATTTTTCATGAAAAATGCTTTTCGTTTATATTTAAACACTTAAAAATATTACTTGATTTTAAAATTGACCTTAGTTTTTAGAGGAAATCATCAAGCATATTGCAGAAAATGATCTCAGAAAATTTCATATCAATACTTGAATAACTTTTTGAGAAATAATTGTTACGGTCGACAGTTTTCCTTATACATATCATTTCTCAGAAAACACATTTAAAGTTTTCGTGCAACATAAAATAATGCTTACAGTTCGGTAATAAAACAGCTGTAACTCCATTTGTAATTCACGTAGAGTAAAAAGTGGAAAAGTTTTAGAAAGCTGGTTAAACAGGCTACAAAATTAAGCCATAAAAAGTTTTTTGATAATTTCATCAAAATCGACGATTTTAAACCAGTCGGATACCTTAACCAATAAGGCAAAGTATTTCTCTTCGGTTCAAACAAGGTTGCGCTTCAAATAAAAACAACTTTCAAAATGCAGCCAGCTGCTTAGTTAAAAACCAACTGCTAATAAAATATCAAAATATAGTCTATATTTGTAACGGAACCTTCATTGGAACTATTTTGATGTTCTGATTGCTGCAAAATCAGTACTAATCATGTCATTTATTGCCGAGAGATGTCTAGAAAGATCAAATTATTCTGACAAAAAAAATCAACCAAATTATTCGATATCAAACGGAGGAAATAAACAACTCAATTCCAAAATTTATTCTTGCTAAACTCTCAAATAACTTCATCAGAACGCCAGCAAATAATTTATTGTTGAATCGATTTCTTCGTGCACTTTCTTTGAAGTATTTCTATTAAGTGAAAATCAGGTTGTGTTTAAGGGAATAGTATTTACACGCAAGTTCAACTACTTGGTAAATTTCAGTATCAGGAAATAATCTGCATTAATTACAAACTATTAAGGAAGTTTGAGGTTCTAATCACTATAAAACACCATTGAATGACTTGAAGAAAAATAGTGGCAGTATATGTCTGAAGTAATCAAAATATTTTGCAAGAAAACATGACCCCAATCGTGATATTTTGCAGTCCAAAACAAATCTTTGATTGAGTTCAAAAGTCCAATACTATCAACCTCTTAAATGATTTTAGAACGCCATACGAGTTCTTTAATGCAAATTGCTATCTTTGTACAGTTGCACAAATATAGCGATACTTTGCCCCAGGTATTTGTTTCCATTACAGAAGGTGTTTACTTTCGAAGCAAGAAATATTATTTCGTTAATCTACCTAATTAGAATTAACATATAACAATAACGAATCTTCGTTAAAATGACTTTGAATTTCAAAGTATTGTAAAATCTTTAGACACATGTCTAAAAGAATTCGTTTAAATCTAACCAGAGAAGACAATCATTCGACAAAATTCATCGATTGCGTTCGAAAGTCCAATCTTATCAACCTTCTAAATTACTTTCCAGGTTTAGAACGCACGATAAGTTCTTTATTGTTCGAATCTCGAACTCTAAGTTTCCTAGACTGTTGTTCTTTGTAAGACTCTCCGACAGAAATAACGCCAGTACAGGTATCTTCGAACACGCCTCAACATGCCCAAAGTTAATCAAATTCAAACTTTTTGAAGACATAATTACGCCAGAAATGTGAACGGTGGCAATGAATTGGAATGAACTTTAACTGACAAAGTTCCCCGGTGCGTTTCGGCGCAATGATGTTATTGGAAAGAACACTAGAAGAGGCCCTTTTACTCATCAATAACTAAATACTTTCCGAAACTAATTATTCTCCATTGTAATAGCTTTATAGCTTGTTTCTGGAGAACACTTTGATCGGCTTTTGGTGCCAAAATAGCGCACCAACCAACGCCAACACAATAAGAGAAGATCGAAATCAATTTTCGTCACATGTCTGGCGATTAAAACTTTCTCCCACAACAGACTGTACTGTCAGCCAAGTCCTGGAATATATCTGTAGACGAAAGAGAATTAATTTATATCTGTATATATCGATAGGTTTCTCTAGTCCGAATGTGCAAAGCGAATGCGTTTCTGTCGTTAGCGGTTACATTTCCGGAAGTGCTGTGTTTACTGCAATGCTACGAACTGGGTCATCGATTAGTATCAATTGTAAAACTGCGGGCTTTCTATCGATTAATCCTTTTGTTTAATTTCGACGCCTTATTTATATCAGTGAAACGGCAATAAATAAAGGACCAGTGTGTCTTTCACAGTTTGAAAGATTAAATAAGGTTTGGTGTCTCGAATGGAATGTTTAATTGTAATCAATTTTTGGGAAATGATTTAAACAATGTCAGCTATAGATTTTATTCTTCCTTCCATCATTGTTCCATTTCGAGTAATTAAGTTATACTAGAACTAGTTTTGAGGAAAAGAAAGAAAAGGTTCTTTTGGAAAGAAGATATCTTTAAAAAAAAAGCAAATTCTAATTGGGATTGTTCCAAGAAAATCAGGAACAAGAAAACACAAACTAGGTCAGCATGTTGTAAAAAGAGAAAATGCAGATGAATAATTGTTTATGTCGGTATACATTCTAACTATTTAGAAAAATTTCAAACGAAGGATTTTTTGCTGAACTCTTTTCTTTTATTGCTATTTTCTTGTCACTTCAACATTTCTTTGATTTTTAAGGAATACATTTATTTTATTTTTAACTTTTCATCATGGGCTACACATCTTTTGAAAAAGCAGATTTATTCCTTTTCGCACAGGCTTGTATCAGTTTTGATCACTTCACTTTACAGTTTCACTCCCCTCGCGCAGATAATCGGTATGATCCCTAATCACGATGTAGATAGTTTTGTATCCTGTTCTCTTCAGGAGAGTCAGCCTGCACTCTAAAACCTTAAGGTTGAGAAGGCTCTCCTTGTTATTGAATGAATAAAATCCTGTACGAACCCAAATACTGTAATAAATCTTGTATGAACCCAAATGTTATGGATAGATTTATTATTAACTAGCTGTTACCTGCGACTTCGTGTGCGAAGAATCTGAATTATTAATTTTTTTTTAATTCACGACTGTAAATGTTTTGTTACATGTTGAAAGGGGAAATTAAATATTTTTCGGTTGATAATACATAATTGGACGACTAACAGGATTGTATTGTACATGTGTTTGCTGTTATAGTTAGGTAATTTGTTTATCTATGCTAACACACTTTTGTATACTGCGGTAGTTGTTTTAGATTTTTTGCATGGATGTAGAGGTTTTGTGAGCTGGACACACGTGAAAATGGCACATATAGTTAGCTGCCTATGGGAAAAATATGATTTTTCCAAATGTAGACCTGCCCCTTCGAGTGTTTGGCCCTGAGCCTGGCAAATGCTAATTTTAAGGGGAATTTATACCTTTAGAAATTGTATGGCAAATCCTTCGGTATTATCTGAATGCGTCGACTTAAAACACTCTTTCTTCTCGCTATGCCAGTCATAACAGTAGCTAGAACAACGTTTTGACCTAGGTATGTAATTTGTAACTGAGTGCCATTGCGCTGTCTCGGTTCATCGAGGTCACATATCAATAGTACCAGCACATCGACTATTAATCTCAGTTTATTGGAAGGTACCCCTAACAATTCTAAGGAGTTGCAGAACTCTACAGGATATGATGCTACTTGTTGTTGCCCGTTACCGTATATACAGATAGATATTCTGTAATACACTGTGACATGTTTTTTTTTCCATTTATCTCACCTAAAGTTTCATAGTCAGTGCCAAAATTACCCATTCGACAACCATTCTCTATTCTTCATACTAGCTTGTAGTGCAAGATAAACCTTGCTTATCAGTTCCTCTGTGTTATGAACAATTTTGAAAAATTCCCCTTTCAATTTAATACACTGTTTGAATATCTTTTAAACCAACCTTCACCAATTTTCAAAACATTAGTCCTGATTCAGTGTCGTTGAACAGTTGAACTCTCATATTCGCAATGAGTTTAATTTTTTTGGCATGCTCCTATAACGGAGATTTCTTTAAACATGCATTTAATTCATCCACCGTTGTCCCCTAGTTATTAAAGGTTTAATCTTTGTAAAACTGCCTGACAACAATACCGCCATCCCTCCCATGATTCTTTAGTTGTTACTATTCAATCAACTGTTCTTCTCTTGGTATATTGTACGTTCGTCCCAAACCGACAGCTTACAATACTATAACATTCTATAGCTCTCACTACTGCGACAGCAGATTTTTTTTGTCTTCACGAATTTGAGCTAAGCTAATTTGAGTAGATTGAGAAGGAAAGACTTCCAAGTACCGCCAGGAGCATTCTGAAAAACTAACCACCCTTCTACACTTTCAATCTGTAGCACAACACTATCGAAAACATTTTTTTCTTCCTGAGTTCAACCGTGGAACGAACTCAGTTAGTCGTTGTTGAAATTCTTCTGTATCGGGCAGTTTCTGCATTAGGTCATTAATAATTTCCTCTATTATACGCAGTCTACTCATTCCAAAGCTCGATAGATCTTTACCAGTTATCTCAATATTACTTAAGTCTTCTACCTAATTTAAATATCCATTACTATAAATTACATCATTGTACTCAATGGTAAGATCAGGTCCTTACAATCTGTGGAATATATCATCCACCATGCTATATGTCATCCGCTTCTACCATTCAAAAGAATACATAAAACAAAATATATCTTCGTATGTTTTCCTTTAATTATAATTAACATTAATTTCATAATTTTAAACTATATCATATCTGTTAAAAGATTTCTTTCCCTGCGTCAATTTATCGACAATCTCTTTAATAAATTCTGAGAAGGAAAAGATATAAATATAAATAACTAAAATTAAATCGAATGAAAACTCAAAAAATGAAAAGCAAGCGTCAAATTGAGTAATTTCAGTTATTATTCCTCAAATTAATTATTTATTTCTGTTCTCAGCAAGATTACATAATTGCGGTTTTCTTTATGATCACGTGATGTTTGACTTTAAAAATTAGTTATTCCACATGTTTACACATTCCTGAAGGATCACGTGACAGTTGATTGAAAAATAAAGTAGTAATCTTCATCGCGAATCGCTGAGTCAATGGGCCTTCCTGTATTAATTATTTAATTGTTGTCTGTAGTCAAAAATATTGAATTTATGATACAATCACATATCCTATGTCTGTTCCAGGGTTACAAGCTACAACTCTGCCAATTTTCATCCAAATCGGTTTGGTGGTTTGGCCGTGAAAGCGTTTCTTATTTTTCACTTTCGCATTTCTTATATTATTAAGGATTTATTATTTCTTAGGAAACGCAGGTAAAGGTGACGGGTGGTTTTTAATCTCCCCTTTTTCCAATTCAGATGAAAATTATTTCAAAAGATTGACGATATAATTTAGAAATTAAGATCTATTTGTTCCTGTGTGAGATGTAGATGGAGAATGCAACGGAATTACTGTTGCGCTGTCCTCATTCGGCAATAATGAGTGGAATTGCAAGGCCATGTTGCTGTCAATTCGTCCTCTAGATCAGATGAAAATAGATACCACAACAGAAAACCCGCCAAGTGTGAAATGGTAGAGAGATGCGATTTTTTTATGCAAAAAAGTTTCCGCAACTGAGATTCGTCGTGAAATGTGTGAGCCATACAAAAGATCCTCCGTTGTAGTCTTGGGTCACGATAATATTCTCTCTCACACTACTAGACACTCCGAAAAAAATTTATTGTAGCTACGTTGGGAAGCTTTTGATCATTGCCACTGTAGTCCTGATTTGGCACTGAGTGACTACCACCTCTTCAGACACATGAAACAGTAGCTCGTGTCATACCGCTTCGACGACGACGAAACTGGAGGATAGTGTTGCAAGATGTAATGTCGCGTTCCTGCCTCGCTAGTCTTATAGTTGGAGAGGGAGTTTTACAGGGGTAAGTATGGAGTGACGGGCATCGGCCTTTCCGGAAACCCTGACTTTGACGACCATTTTGGCGACAAAATTTGGCGACCTTGGCGACAAATAGATGATACCAGAAAATGCTACCTTTTCTCGATATCTCTATTAGGAAAGGGAATACGCTTGAATATACGAGAAAACTCCACGTGACGTCACGGCCTGTCGGAGAGAGTATATAAGGACCGCGTTTAGATCAGAGGGAGTAGTGTTGACCCATTGGAACGACTCTAGAGTTTCGTCTGCAGTGCGAGCTAGGAAGCTGGTGAGCCGAGCGCTATTGAAAGTGCTGTTATTGCCGTTATTAGTTATTTGCTGACTGTTTGTGTTGCTAAATATCAAAGTGCTGAACTGTAATTACCTGTGAATTGTTGTCTGTTTACGTTGCTAATCTGTGAAAGGACTATTGTTCCCTGTACCTGTGCTACGTGTTTTCCTGTATATTTGTGAGCAAACTTTCATTCTCCATTATCCTGCGTGTTGGACTGTTTACACCATACACCCACAGAAAGATTTTTGTAACAATAGATTATTACAAGTCTACTTCATTTTCTGAGGGTAAATATTTTGTAGAAAGAATTTCAAGCCTTGTGGAATGTTATGACAAGTGTCACAATCTGGTTGTCGATCATGCTGAAAAGTAATGCACTGTCGTAGTTTTTAATGTGCAGAATAAAATTTCTGTATCAACGAGTGATTGCCATTGGTCAATAAGCGAGTTTATTTTCCTAATTAGTCTCGTAGTGTTGACCAAACTAAGTGAAATCCTGTTTTACCTCGCTCGATACCCAAGTAAAAAAGTCAGCAAAAAACCTTTTAAAAAACCTTCAGGAAAACTGCAGGTATTTGGGACAAAAACACCTGCATCTTCCCTTCATATTTCTGCCAGAAATACCTGCAATTTTCCTAAAGGTTTTCTTGCTGACTTTTTTTCAGTTGGAAAAAACAAACCTGCGTCTTACCTGCATGCTTTTATGCAAAATACCTGCATATGAAAAAAAACCTGTATCTACAGTTAAGTTTTTTCCGACGCAAACGCCCTGGTATGTTGAGTGATGGTGTCATCCTCCTGCATGACAACACCCATATTGCTAGCAAAACTCAAAAACTGCTGCAAAAGTTCAAATGGAAAGTTCGGAGCCACCCACAATACAGCCCAGATTCGGCACCCAATCTGAATTCAAAGCATTTATCCGGAACAAGGTTCTCTTCAAACAGTGATGTGAAAACTGTCAGGGACGTGATATCTACCAAGCCGGGTTAAACAAGTAGGTCCTGCATTCAGATAAATGTAGAAAAACTATTCATCTCGGGCGAAGCCAACAAAAATTATGAAGAAATACGGTTGCAGGGGAAATAATCCCAAACCCGCCTACAGGTAAAAATGCTTCATCTAAGGAACATTCTAGAGGTAAATGCGCCAAAGATAAAGGCGGAGAAACAGGAGTTAAAAACTAAATTATTTATTATTAAAACAGCATAATATGAAATGAGAAAAGTATTTATACAGGTGATTATTTACATTTTAGACAAGAGGATTTAGGGTTTGTTACTTACTTAAGATATCAACTTACACCTCGTTAAGACATTTAGTTAGTTAGTAGCCATCGCCCATCACCACCGTGCTACAAGGGAAAAGACCCCGTAGCTCGTTAGGCTCACCAATCCTACCGCATGACCGTTCTTATTGATTTCAAAAAGTCATCTCCCGAGGATTCAAATACTACACTCGGTTTTTAAACGGAGAAACACCCACGCATCACGTGATGAGCACGAAGAGACCGCGTGATCGCTGTCTTCCAATATCTTTCCGCTGACACAACAATTATTCAAATGAGCATGTTCGGAAAGTGAGAAAATATTATTAAGAAGGAATAAACTTAATCTTTTAAGCTAGACTGGGGAAATACAATTCCTACATAAAAGCCTAAATAAATTTAGTGATTATGTGGATCAGTGATCGGCAAATATGCCTCTTAATTCCCTTTGTATTTTCTGTCTACTGTTAATAAATAATTTATTACCCTTGTAATCTTTTTCCTGCTTGATTGAATTTTTTGCGAGATGCCCTAAAGTTGAAATGTGTGAGACACAAAGAAATTGGATGGGCCCCGAAAAAATGAAGCATTTAAGCATCGAGGAAAAGAAAGGCACCAAAATTCAAACAGTTTTTATGTCGCAATGCATCAAAGTGCCCCAATAAATCTGTTCGTCAGAGTTAAACTATCTTAACCCTTTCAGTGCCGAACGACGATATATCGTCGTTAGCAACACTTGCGAAAAGTGCCAACGACTCTATATCAAAATAAATTTATAAAACTTTATAAATGATTTTGTTAATATACTCGATTTATTAATAATATTCGATTAATATTATATATTAATATTCAGTTAATATTAATATTCGATTAATATTCAGTTACTATTAATATTCGACAAATATTATATATTAATATTCAGTTAATATTAATATTCAGATAATATTAATATTTGATTAATATTATATATTAATATTCAGATAATATTAATATTCGATTAATATTATATATTAATATTCAGTTAATATTAATATTGGACTAATATTATATATTAATATTCGATTAATATCATAAGTTAATATACATTTAATATTAATATTCGACTAATATTATATATTAATATTCAGTTAGTATTAATATTCGATTAATATTATAGGTTAATATTCGATTTTTCTGTTTTTCATAATGTTTTATATTTATTTTATTTGTATGATTTTCAACTAATATAGAAATACAATTGGAATCATTGTTTCTCTCTTTATTTCGTAATATGCTCCTTTTTACTTTCTCGTACACGAAGTATACAAAGAGAAAGTATTGTAATCGTCAAAAAATTCGAACTCGAGATTTTGTCGAATCTCCACGTTTTAGACCTCCCCGAGTCCGAAAAACACGATTTGGAAATTATGTCTGTCTGTGAACACGATAACTCGAAAACGGTTAGAGCTAGAAGGATAAAATTTAGTATGTGAGCTTTGCACATAATTTGTAGGTTTCTATCAACTTTCGGACGATGTCCGTCCACGAGAAGTCTGTCTATCCGTCCGTCCGTGTCCAAATTCTAGCTGACTGTTTTAATTATTTAAATTCAAAAATATGGATTGCCTTTTAATTATTTGTATTATGGTTAAAGATAAGGTTTTTCGAAAAAAAATTTATAAATTTTATCTTTGTTTAACTTATAAGTTACTATATATACACTGAAGAGCCAGAAAAACTGGTACAGGCGTGCGTTTGCAAATAACGGGGGTATGCACCCAATCATCGTAACCCGATGCGGTCGGCAACGCCTATATAAGACAGCAGACGTCTGACAAATGTATTAGATCGCTTCCTGCTGCTGCAATGGCGTGTTTTCAAGATTTAAGTGACTGAACGCGGCGTTATAGTCGGCGCACGAGAGATGAGACATAGCATCTCCCAAGTAGCGATGAAATTTGGATTTTCGCGTACGACAATTCCACGAGCGTATCGTGAATATCGGGTATCCGGTAGAACATCAAATTTCCGCCATCGGTGCGGCCGGAAAAAAGACCTTGAAAGAACTGGACCATTGACTTCAGACGCGAATCCTTAAACGAGATAGACGTGCAACACTTCCTCATATTGCCGCGGATTTCAATGATGGGGCATCTATAAGTATCACCTTGCGACCTGTTCCACGGACCGTCATTAATATGGGCTCTCAGAGCCGAAGGCCCACTCGTGTACCGTTGCTGACTGCACGGCACAAAGCTTTACTCCTCTCCTGGGCCCGACAACACTACCATTGGACTGTTGATGACTGGAAAAACGTTGCCTGGTCTGACGAATCTCGTTTCCAATTGTATCGGGCAGATGCACGTGTACGAGTATGGAGACGACATCATTAATCCATAGACCCTGTTTGTCAACAGGGGACTGTTCAATCTGGTGGAGCCTCTGTGATGGTATGGGACGTGTGCAGTTGGCATGATATGGGACCCCTGATACGTCTAGAGACGACTCTGACAGGTGGCAGGTACTTAAGCATCCTGCCCGATCACCTACACTTATTCATGTCCATTGTGCATTCCGACGGATTGGGATAATTCCAGCAGGACAATGCGACACCCCACGCGTCGAGAGTTGCTACCAAGTGGCTCCAGAAACACTCTTTTGACTTTAGACACTTCCATTGGCCACCTAAATCCCCAGAGATGAACATTATTGAAGATATCCGGGATGCCTTGCTACATGCTGTTGAAAATGGATATCCGCCACCTCGCACTCCTATGGATTTGTGGACTGTCCTGAAGAATGAATAGTGCGAATTGCCTCCAAGATACCTTCAGACATTAGTCGAGTCCATGCCACATCGTGTTGCGCCACTTCTGTGTGTGCGTGGGGGCCCTACACGATATTAGGCAGGTGTACCAGTTTTTCTGGCTCTTCAGTGTGTATATATATATATATATAGAGAGAGAGAGAGAGAGACAGACAGAGTATAAAACGTAAAATGAAAAATCAATTAAAGCACAATAACGATTCTTCAGGGGATGAAGTTATTGTGAATTGCTAAAATATAAAAAGTTTGACATTTTCTTGCAATCAGTTACGCCGTAAGGCCTAAAACACTGATTTTCATCCCTAATGCCAAACCAAACCAAAAAATAGAGAGAGGAGTTTTGAATAATTAAAACAGAAGTACGATGTGATAACATTAGAGAAAAGTAAGAATAAATATTTTACGTAGCAGAAGGACGGATGTTGACGTAGCAGTGTTTGCGGAGGGTCACGGTACGGACTGGCGTTGAAGGGGTGTGAACAGAGTATTGAGTTACAAGTTTCGCGCTTAACTTTGTCTGTTGCCAGGGGAGTGTAATGTGTTGGGAACGATGAAGATTAAATCGAAAAGCGATAACGATAGAAAGCGTAGAGAAATAATGAAAGAAATTAATTAAGTATGAAATACCAGTGAAAAATGTCTGAAAGATTCGTTTTCGAGGTAAAATATCAAACATTACCAACTTGAGTGACTCTACCACGAAGATTATACTTCGCGTCAGGCATCTCTCTGATAAGCAATCCTTTACTTACATCTTAAATCCATTAATCAGAGGTTCGTAAAGTGAGGGGGGAATTTTATTAATGTTCAGGTTATTTCTTAAGTGCATGATTTGCTTTTTGGCAGAATTAGTGTTATTGCAAATTTTGTTGATTCTTATAAGTTCATTGATAATTGTGTTTTTGTGGATTTTATATGAGATATTAGAGTTCCAAAAAATAAGTTTTTTGACGTTAAATTATATTATTATGTTATTTGATATGAAAGTTTTTTTTAAAAAAAACGTTATATTAACTTGATTTATTTTGATATTGCTGTCCTACGAGTTATTTGTTTAAATAACTCGTAGGACAGCAGTGTCCTTGCTATCGCAGATCCTACGAAGCTGGAAAAGTTTATAAAAGAAATTTAAAATTTTGATATTTGTTCGACTAATGGTCATGACCTGGAAGTAATAATTTTAATAATAAATATGCAAAAATATATCAAAATAGCTTTAAATGTACTTCATAAAACAGCAATATGAAAACATACGTAAATTCTTATAATTCTTGGACAAAGTTCTTGAAGCTCTTAGTACATCTGAAAACATTCTGAATGTAAGCAAATGCACAGCTATAAGTGAAAATAAAATTCAAATTGTTTCAAAAAATATTTTTTTAACAAAAGAAATATGTAGCAAATAAGGAAAAAGATGTTTATGATACAAATGTTGGATATCAGTTATTAAATGTTCTGATTTTAGTATAATTAAATTCTTCATAAACAAGAATATCTTGATTAAGTATTTCTTTTTCAGAATCCAAAAAAATATAAATGTTGGTAAGTGTCCTGATAGGTATCATAATAAAATTAAATGACTAAAATTTCTTTTTGATAAAGTGAAGAATTTTTGTTTAGGAAGAAAGATACGATGGGATATTATTGCCTTCAGAGATGAGCATTTTCGGTTTTTGATGGTCAAACTCTGCGCTAATCCACTTCGCAAAATCTCCTGAGAAAGTTCTTTTTGTTTAAACTCATTATCAAATTGTTATAGCAGTCTGGAGGACATAACAGATTTCCAGAGGCCTCAGAATGGAGAGAGTTGATGTTAATTTTTTTGTATTTTTTGTGCGTTATTTATTTTTCTGAGTAGAGTTAAATTTCCTTTATCTACTTTACTTTTAAGTCACGTAATATAAATTATTTGTCATATTCCAACGACACATTAAGATACGATTTTACACAAAATTAATTTATGAATCAAATAAAATTTATGAGAATTTTAAAACTTTCAGCATTTTAAACATTTTGATTTATAAAACATGTAAGGTCATTTTTTCTAATAATAAGCATTTTTTTAAATAATAAGCACCTCTCTCTCTATATTCGCATAAGATAAACCATGTATAAGGACTAAATCAAATTTGAAACTTAAACTTTGCATTTATAATAGTCTAATTTTTAAGTGGACATTTCTTATTCTTAATAAAACCTCTTATACCTCAACAGTTATTATAACACTGATATTATCAAAATAAATTTCAAAACCAAAACAAGAAAATTTTCACTTTCAAATAAAACATATGATTGAAAACATAACCCCAAAATTCTTAAATTAATATTTCTTTATAAAACATCTTATATTCAACATGAAATACGTTAGATTTCAAAATTTATTATGGACGCTGCAAAATTAGTTTCAAATCAAACTACTTAAAATTTTTTCAAATGGAAATTCAAATCGATTTATGATCAATCACAAAATATAAATCAATATTAATTCATAATAACCTGCAAGAATTATTATCATAACTTTAAATCAACATATGTAATTTATTAAAAACATAATAACGCCAAATGAATTTTTTCGAATATAAAACTTAAAATCAAATAATACTCAAGATATAGGTATATTTTTTGGCGCACCAAGTCGATGAATTAGATGTTAGAATATATCTGTAGATTCTTTTATTTTAAGCAGCTGCATTTTTTAATTATTAACGCATGTAATCTTGAAACGTGTAGTTTTTTGAAACCGATAACACAATGATAATCCATAGTTCTTGAAAACATTCCTTTTTGATGAAAAACAAAATACGTTAAATACACTTTTGAAGAATAAATCACACATTCCTTTTCTTTGTATAAGAAGATAACATTAAATCGAGCCGATAACACATTCTTTAAACCGATTCACAGCCGATAACACATTCTTTAAACCGATTCACAGCCGATAACACATTCTTTAAACCGATTCACAGCCGATAACAC
>BGPR01000514.1:470923-481045 GCA_013235015.1 Araneus ventricosus
GCTAGAATATATACCAAGAAAGAAGGAGTATTTTACGTTAGTAAGAAACTGCCATTATTTAAAAAAGTTTTCTACTCAGAATAAAAAGATTTTTCTTTTCACGTACTTTTATTTAACTTGACTTCAGGTGCATGCAATCTGTCACAAAATTGTTTCTTAACGTTTTCTTTTTTCTAGTTCGAATCGCTTTGAGTGAGTATCAGATTGGAATATATCGATGTCACGAATATGCTAGAATACATACCAAGAAGAAAGGAGTATTGTGCGTTAGTAAGAAACTAACATTATTTAAAAATGTGTTGTACCCAGAATAAAAAGATTTTTCTTTTTAAGTTGAGGGTGAAAAGAAGATATCCGAGTTTGTTTCTACTCATTAAGGTGCTGTATTCATTCTTAAAGGACCAATTCGAATACTTCTTTTAAGTTAGGAATAAACATTAGCTTTGTTTCTGATTCGTAATTGTTAGTTTTCCTTCATTTTTCAGTAAAACTTTTTCAGAAAATTTTAAAAAGGTGTTCGGATTTTCGGGGTTCTACTGCAATTGCAAACTCAAATGGACTGAAGTTGTCAATCAAGAGGTTTTTGTGTACTTACTGACTTCTGCTTCAACGACGAAGAAAAATTTATTTATATATTTTGGCGTCGATGGTGATGAATTATTTGACTTGCAAAATTCAGACACAGCCTATTGAACAATCTGATTGCCGATCCAAGCAAACACAGAAATCGAGGTTCGAATCATTTGTTTCCATTTCTGACAGAAAACTCCCCGAATCGCAGGACAAGTGATCTCTATCAGGTCATTAGGATCATTAAGCCGACGCAGTGGTTTCTGAAGAAAGGAGGAAAAATGGGAGAGAAAGAGGGTATCTTCCATTCGCTGACGCGATATTTTCTACATTAAATGCCCAATTTTTAAAAAAATTGATGTAAAAATGTTTTTTTGTCTTTCATTTTTTTATATAGAACATTGAAAAAATATTTTTAAAAAATCCTATTTTGTGTTAATTATGGTTTAAGGCTAAAATACAGTTTGCTGCCAATCGACAACGCTAGGCTTTAGTTCAGAAAAAAATTTCCTTGGTAAAATTATATAATATTAGATACAGATGAATTTTAAGAATTAATAATACGGATAAGGAATTTCCTTCAACATTTTGTAGAATAAAATATTTTTGAATTTTAAAAACTAATAATACGATAAGGAATTTCCTTCAACATTTTGTAGAATAAAATATGTTTGAATTTTAAGAACTAATAATACGGATAAGGAATTTCCTTCAACATTTTGTAGAATAAAATATGTTTGAATTTTAAGAACTAATAATGCGGAGAAGGAATTTCCTTCAACATTTTGTAGAATAAAATATGGTATTCTCAAGACATTTTTCAAATTATAATGGAACATTTAGTATGCTTTAACACTAAAAAGCCTGATTTTTAAAAAATTGATTTTTAAAAATTGATTTAAAAATGTTTCTTGACTTTCATTTATTTATATAGAACAAGGGAAAAATATTTTTAAAAATCCTATTTTGTTTTAAGTAAGGTTTATGGCTAAAAATCAGTTTGTTACCAATTGAAAACACTGGACTTTATTTCAGAAAATAATTCCATCATAAAATTCTATAATGTCAAACACAGATGAATTTCAAAAATTAATAATAAAGGTAATGAATTTCCTTCAACATTGTAGAATAAAATATGACATTCACAAGCGTACTAACGAAGGAAAAACGATGCAGCCGCAAGTGAAAAACATTAATTTATTTTTATTTTCTCAGCATCAAAATTATTTACTACAAATACTCATATTTCCTAAATATACTCTAATATTTAAACTATCTATGTCAAATATTCATGCAATGCTTCGCTAATATTCTGTCATGTATTCTGCAAGTTTCGTTTAATTGGGTTGTAAAGTCTGCATGTTATAAGCAAAAAACATGCTGGAAAATTTGGGATTTTTTAAGAAACCATTATATTTTCCCGAATATTCTTGCTATTTTTACGAAAATGCATGTAAATATTATGTACATCAAACAAAACCCTTGACGAAAATTTCAAATCATTATCGGCTTTCTGTGAAACGGGGTGGAGCAAAATACTTTTTCGTCTTCCTCACTTTCTGGTCGACCCCCTAAATGCCCTCGCGACCAAATATTTACTGTAAAATGTGAGCTCCGACAAGTGTATAACCCACAATTCTCTGCAACTGATTGCGAACCATTGTATCCATATTGAGTCCAAATTTTTTACTTTTTAAAAATGGTCCTTAGCATTTGTCCACCAGTGTATTTACACTTGTGCAAGGACGTTCCCTTGTGGAGGTCAAAACTGATTATCAATTGGGGTGGGCCAAAATACCTTTTCGTCTTCCTCACTTTCTGGGCGACCCCTAAATGCCATCGCGGCCAAATATTTACTATAAAATGTGAGTTCCGACAAGTGTATAACCAACTATTCTCTGCAACTGATTGCGAATCATTGCATCCATATTAAGTCCAAATTTTTTGCGTTTTAAAAATGGTCCTTAACATTTGTCCACAAGTTTATTTGCACTTTTGCAAGGACGTTTCTTTGTAGAGGTCAAAACTAATTATCAATTGGGGTGGGACAAAATAATTTTTGTATTCCTCACTTTTTGTCGTCCTCCTAAATACCTTCGCGACTAAATATTTACTGTAAAATGTCCCAGCTAAAAAAATCTGCAGAAAAAAAAATTTGAAGTTTTCTTAAAGATTTCTGCAGATTTTTTGAAGACAGAAAAAAATCTGTATTTTTTTCAATTTTATCTGCAGAAAATTTTCTTATTATATTTTTCTCTAAATATTTTGCAGATTTTGTAAGACAACAAAAAATCTGCATTTTTTCTTCAATTTAATCTGCAAAAAAATTTCTTTTTATTTATTTTTTTTTCTTTAAATATCCTGTAGATTTTTTAAGACTTTGCATTTTGTCTTCAATTCAATTTGCAGTTATTTAGCAGATTTTCACAAAATCATTAAACTTAACCAATATCTGTTGATTGTTTGAAGATTTAACTGCAATTTCATAATATCTGCATTTCTCTAAATGCATATTTTGCACCATATTCTCTAATATTGCAGCTTTATTTTCCAAAGGATATAAAACAAAATTATAATGTAATTATCATTATTGTTTAATTCTACAGCAGATACTGGCGCAGTATAGTCAACTTCATGGCTCTTGCGCCAAAAAACCCAACACAACCAACCAACCAACCAATCTACAGCAGACAGGAGTTTCAAAAATTTCCCAATCAAAAATTGTCTTAGGTACTAATTTTTTTAAATATGGCACTGAAAAAATGAATTCTAAAATTGTCTTTAAAATAAATATTTGAGGTTTTACCATTTTAAACTTTTCTCCCATAATTTAATTAATTTCCAATTAGTTTTCCAACTGTCTTTCTGACTAGCTATTTTCCTCCAAAAAGAAGGGAAAAGTGGAGCTTGCGCCCTTTGGATGGAGAGAAGGCTTACTAGAAAGATAGAAGGGGAAAACGAATTTATTGAAACAGAGAATCTCAATTATTGAGCAAAAATATCACTAATCTCATCTGTTACTCATCTCTGCGACTTTGAAACACGTATTCTGACCTTGGTTGATTATTACACCACTAGATGGCGCCACGAGAGCTATGGTGCGCTCAAATAGATTAATTTATCCCCTCTCGTGAATTCCTTTTCGGGGTTGTGGTTAGCGCTCCTGCTTGCTGCCTAGAGGGACCCGGGTTCGATCCCGGACAGGATGAGTTTGAAACTTTGTCACAATCTAAATCAGCATCGTACAAGTAAGTTTACATCGCACAAATTAGAATAATGAAATTAATAATTACATAAATTGATAATTAAACTTTGTCTGCAGAAAATCTGAAGAAAACATGTTCCAAATACCTTCAGATTTACTGCAGATTTTTTTGCAGATTTCTTTTAGCTGAGGTGAGTTCCGACAAGTGTACAACCCAAGATTTTCTGCAACTGATTGCGAACCATTCTATCCATATTAAGTCCAAATTTTTTGCGTCTTAAAAATGTTCCTTAGCATTTGTCCACAAGTTTATTTGCACTTGTGCAACGACTTTCCTTGTAGAGGTCAAAACTGATTATCAATTGGGGTGGGCCAAAATACCTTTTCGTCTTCCTCACTTTCTGGTCGACCCCCTAAATACCCTCCCGACCAAATCTTTACTATAAAATGTGAGATCCGACAAGTATATAACCAACGATTATCTGCAACTGATTGCAAACCATTGTATCCATGTTAAGTTCAAATTTTTTGCGTCTTAAAAATATTCCTTAGCATTTGTCCACTAATGTATTTACACTTGTGCAAGGACGTTTACTTGTAGAGGCCAAATCTGATTATCAATCAGCCGGGGACGGAGGAGGTTCTCGTCCTTTGTGCTCGTCTTCTCCGGAAAATGTTGAGACGATAGCCATCAATTTTTCTCTTTCGTAGGGGGCGGATTACGACTTCCCGTCTTGTGGCCCCGGCCATGAATCATTGATCTGTTGGGCCATTAACAAATATGACACTGACAACACGAAATCGATAACCTACATTTCCTGCGCTCTATTAATATCGACAGACTCGGGCTTTTACAACGTAGCGAAAAGAACTCTCTATTTTCGGGCTTCCAATTTTCCCTTCTCCGTGGAAAAGTGTAATTAAGGGCCATTTGTCAAGATTTAAGACGGCGAGGCAGTCCTTTTGCTTGTTATTGCTATCGATACTGAAAGACGTTTGTTTTTAATATCTTTATCTGAATCGCGAGTTATATCTTCGTTCTCTCTATCATAATGCGTACTTTCAAATAAACTATCAAGAATAAATATAGCTAAACTCGTATCTTTTCTCACTGAAAGTGAGAACCTCATAAAACAGTCACCGGACGCAACCGGTTCCTCCGACTCCAACCCAGATTTCTTTCCTTCACCAAGACCTCAGACTTGTGGACTAAGACCCTCTAGAGGTTCAATACCTAGGACCCTAATCAGTCCTCCTACAAGTATGTAGATGCAGCGAACTTTTGGGACCTGTCTTAAAATTGTTTTTGCTTCGCGAGTCTTTCTTTTCATATGTAAACACACAATTTTCATCGTTTTGATAATTTTCACATGTTTTTCGTCGATGTTAAAGCACTGTATGTAAACTTTTTTTTTCCTTCTTATTTTTGCTCAATAAAGTATATACGCACAATCATCCAAACTGCAAATCGGAGATTTTTATCTCTGGAGTCAGGGATGTGTCGTAGTGTAAATTAAAGCGTGTCATGCTCCAGGAGAGCCAGTGGTGGTTCCTCATCAAAGAAGCGAGGGTGTTCAGGGCTATCTTCTCCAAAGAGCTGATTGGGCTGTGTAGTGTATGCCTTATTACATTACACCACCTGCATCCCCGCGTTTAGAGCCATTTGGCTCCTTTCCGGTTTGGATGGATGGAGGTGAATTTTATTTTTTAAGAAGGGACAAAAACAAGTAACAGGTACAAGAACAAATGAAAATGAAACATACACTGGACAGAACAACATAGAAAACAATACAAAATAGAAAAAAATACGTAGAGGGGGAAAAATCATAAGTAGCCGGAAGTGTGTGTCAGTCAGTCTGGGTGGATGAGTGCTCAATTATTATCCTCTACAACGAGATTGTTCTCATCACATATGAAACGCATTAGGAGTCGAAGTCGGGTTCTTGAGAAGATGTTCGTGAGAATGTTTTCAAACCACTGTAATTTGAGTGACACTGTTGGAGTCTGGAAATGCCAGGAGAGGGCAAACCGACATTTTGTGGCATAGTGCATTGGATCTCCTTTTTTTCCGCACGTGCAGTTGTCATGTGTGCGAAGATTGAAGCGAAGAAGGTATGAGGGGAAAGGCCCGTGTCCTGTAACTAACATTATCTCTTCTGTATTCCATCCTACTGGCTTGTTTGAGACCCTAAGCACTATATCGTGTGTACTGCGGCCAGTTGCTCCGTTATCCCAGTTATCTTGCCAGATGCTTAAAGCAGTTGACCTAATCTCGGCTTTCAGGTAGGAAAGTGGCTTAGGTAGAAGGAAAGGGTCGCCTAATGTAGTGTAGTGTATGCCAGAGGCGCGATTGATCCAAGGTCACCTAAAAATTTACTATAATTATTTCATTTTAATTTTGAACCAAAGGATTAGAGATGTGGAAAAGCTACCTGTTTTTACCGAAAACTGGTTTTTTGTTTGTTTGCTTGTTTGCTTCGGTTAACCGGGGTTTTCTGATTATTTTTTGTTCTGGTTATAACCGGTTATTTTCTTTAAATCCAATAACCGGGTAAAAATACCTTATCGGAAGATAGGTTCGATTAGACTAAAATTTGCCAAGTTATGAAACTATGAATTTCATCATCTTAGGCCAATCACCGACAACCGCTTCCTCGAGGCATCTGTTGGTTGGCGGATTAATGAAAGAGTCTTTATGAACAGATAAATATTGGCCAATGGATCGATTTCCTGTAAAAACAATGTTAATAAAAATTTTGTCTACGAACGGCGTTTGTTTGTTTGTTTTTTATAAAAAAACCAAAAACCGGTTATTTCAAAACCTGCTTATAACCGCCAGGTTAAACCGGAAGTGAAGAACACTTGTATAACCGAAATTGGTTATTTTCGCAATTACCGTCTTTCCTACAAAGGATATAATTATAATTTTCGATATGTTAAATGTAAAAATATGATAAGGCCTTCTAACTAGATAATCATCGATTTTGTAATGTTATATAAACACGTCTGTCAGTTAAAAAATATCCATACAGAACCAATGTATGAATATTTCTATACCTATAATAACCGTTAAAATTAATGATGTATGCGATTAGGAGTGGTGGAAGGTGGCTTGTTGAATCCTATTTTGAAAGGGACTGTGCAAAAACTTCTGCACAAGCTATCTTGAGGAATCTTTTCTAACTTAAATTAATCGAATGAAAAAATTAGATTATTTATCTCCAAACCAGTGATGACTCGCTGTCTGAGATTTAATTCTTTTATTATGTTGTTGACTTGGAGATACAATGCTTCACACAGAATATATCATGCACTCACACAGCGGCGGTTCGTCAGCGCAGAAATAAGAAGTGCTGCAAAAGTTGTATAAACCTAAGTTTATGGGAAATTTGGGGCTGATTATTTTGGTATATAATGATGATATACTAAACACTGATAGTTTTTCAGTTGTAAGAAAAAAAGCCTTGAAAAAATTTTGTTTCATATTTTTTGGCTATAAATAAAATTCCAACAAATTTTTGGTGGCAAATCTCGGATTCCTAATCAGCGAGTGAGTGAGTGAGTGATCTGAGTTTTATGGCACAAGGCCCAGATTTGGCCAAGCTGCGCCAAACATTTGTTTAGATTTGCGACAAACAATGTAAAAATCAGGGCAAGATACAAATGTGGAACTAATGTATATAAAAATAGCATAAACATTAAAATATGTGAAAAGTGCTTAAATGAGAGGATAAAAGCCAACTGATTTTTAAAAAGTTAGAAGTTTGAACATGAGGAGTCTTTCCAAGTAAATCGGTTAAGGAAACAGAACTGGATTGAAAGTAACGTAACCGTAGAGAGTTAAAATTGGGGCATTCACAAAGGATATGGAGGACTGGCATAATGCAATTGCATTGGGTACACATTGGTGCCTGTTCTCCCATCAGAAGATGGCGATGGGTGCATCGAGTGGGACCCACTCGTAACCTAGTGACAATTGTATCCGCTTTTCTATTAGTTAGAGTAGGCCAAGGTTCCACAACTGGCTTAATTGAGCGAAGTTTATTCTTTGACTGGGAGTTCCAGTGGTTCTCCCATCTTGAGTGTAAGTCCTAATCAGCACTACAAAAGAACCGAAAGGAGCAAAAAATTACAACTCCTCCAGAAATAGATTTAAAACCTTTTTTAATGACTGTGCTACTGAGAGAAAGCGAAAAATAATGGCAGGAGGCTGTCTTTTTCACACAGCCGCTGATGTTAAAGGCGTAGGACTACTTTACTCGCGTGACTCTTTTTCGATTTTGATTTTTTTTTGTAACTTCTGCTGTTACCCCTTATCTCTAAAATAAGATATTAGTTATTTTTTAACATAAGTAGTTACCGATATATAGAGGATCGCGTCACCCATTCATGCGTATTTTTGCCCAATTTTGCGACTCAGTCGTCGCCGAACTACAATTCCGATCTTCATTTTTTTTGTAACTTTTGTTGTTACCATTTATTTCTAATATAAGACATTAGTTATGTTTTTAACTTATGTAGTTATCGAGATATAGAGGATCTCCGATACAACGTTTTTTTTTTTTTGTGGCGTTTTGGCGTGTGAATCAAATTCCTTCCCGAGACCCCAATGGAAGGAACGTAGTCCTATGTTAAAAAAGCCAAATGAGAAAGGCAAAGGCGGAAGTCGCGCCAAACGAGAGGTGTGGGAAACGCAGCTCAAAGACATCTTATTTCAAAAGGAGAAAGGGTTGCTTTTTTCTTCCGACTGAGCTCTCCGCGTTGCTCAGTGCGCGAATTTTGATCCTTAGGAGGGGCTAAACTCTGTGCAGCTCTGGCCTGTCTCTTAATTCTTGATTGATTTTCCGTCTTCCTTTTACGTTTTTTTATTACTTTTTGCCATTTTCATTGACCATTGAACTCTCAAAGTGGAAAGTAAGCCGATTAGAATAAAAACGAAAATACAAACTTATAAAATAATTTCCGCGGGGACTGCAGCTCTGCAGCTCTAATGGACGAGCCATAACTGCACTCAAATTCAACAGATATATGTTACATAGCATCAAACATTCATAATTTCATTCTTCATTAATAATGTGCCCCTCTCTCCAACATTCAACAGAGTGCATATGGGCTCCCACCCTTACCTCACTATAATATGAGCCTTTCTCAATTAAACCAGGTCACTTGAGATCTTTACTTAACCCCTTCGGACCTGGTGCCCGGTTTGCCGGACATCAACTTTGAACTGCTCCAATTAATTCAATAATTGATGGAACTGCATGCTGTTTTTTATTTGGTTCTCGACTTTCTTACTATTACAATCAATTTTTCGTTTCGGGGATGGAATCATTTCCTTTCTTTTAGTTTTTCAAAAACAACTCGAGAACATATTAGTTCTTCCCAAAATGGATTTCGGAGGTGAATTTTGTTTTTCAAGTAATTTCTTGTTTTTAATCCTTTTTTACCATTTAAAAGGCTTTTAGCAAGCCAAATGTAAAGGCTGCCGCTTTGAATTTATGCGGTGGTCAACAGGCGAACATGGAGTTATTATTATGGTCTATAGCACTAGGGCCAGAATTTACTTTAAGCTATCCTAGTCACTACAACAAAGAGAGTGGCTACTGCATCTCATTGGGCAAGGTAATTTAGAAGGTTGTTTTCAGGTGTGTTGTTGTGTGTTGTTAGTGTGTGTTTAGGTTGTGTTTAGAAGGAAGACCGTTGACAGCTATGTGTTAGGCGACGGCCCATGTAATCGCCTATCAAAATTGATTATCCTTCTTCATGCATGGATACTTAGGCATCAAAGCATATAGTATGATTTAAACTTTTATAAACTTAAGCATAGTTGTCTAAACTACAGTAAGAAACATTACTGGGATGCCTAAGCTCGAATAAACCTTTAGAATAATGATTAACCAGACAGGCAATTTTTAGATGCAATTCCAAGAAGAAACTTTTAAGTTAAAACCAATATTATTTATTTTCAACAACAACATGAAAAAACAACAAAGATGGAAAATTAATATCAGTAAATGCATAAAAACACTTAAAGTCAGAATTTAATATAATATGAAGAAATACTATGTCGAAATTCTCCGAAGTTACTTCCAACTTAAATACCCAATCCAGAGCATGCGTGCGTCGTAGGCGAATGTGCGATAAGCGATGAGTACTAACAACTGCACATTAGCATAACCAATAAGCTCACAGTCTTTCAAGCACAAGCGATGTGAACTGAATTCTGTCAACAAGCATCTATTCTCAAACGTAAACACAGAAACGCGTTTCTGCCAAGTTGAATACGGGGGGGGGGGGGGGGGGTAAGTAAATAACTTTAGATAAGCATAAATACATCCTTTCCTAAT
>BGPR01000514.1:500927-520589 GCA_013235015.1 Araneus ventricosus
TATATGTTCCTAATATCGCCCACTATATGTTCCTAATATCTCCCACTATATGTTCCTAATATCGCCCACTATATGTTCCTAATATCGCCCACTATATGTTCCTAATATCTCCCACTATATGTTCCTAATATCGCCCACTATATGTTCCTAATACCGCCTATGTCTGAAATGGGTTGGAATGAAGTCAAACTTATGCTATGATATACTTTCTTTATTAAACATGAAAATTAAGACAGAACAAAATTGAAAGTAACACAAGACAGGGTTTTTTTTGCACTTTTAGCAGTGTAGTTAATGCACTTTTCCCCTAAATAAAATATTGAAATAAAAAAGAACTTAGGAGCATTGTTAGGAAATAGGACATCAACTATGTATTTTTATAGGTAATTTTTCTTTTAATATGCTTCCCTTGAAAGGGCTAGGGCGATAATGGTAATACCCAAGTAGGTGGTAATAGGAACACTCAAGTGAGCGATATTAGGAACAACATAGCACTAAAAGTTGGCGTTTTGTAATACAGTAGAACCCCGCTAATTCGAACTAATTGGGACCAGTGCCTGTTCGGATTACAAAAAATTCGGATTACCCGAAATTCCGATAAAAAAAAGAAAAGAAAAAGATGCGTGCTAAAAAAATGTAAGTTATTAGTACTCAGTACTACTATCTCTTGAATTCTTTTATTCGAAAGCAATAGAAAGAGAATATGTCTCCCCTTTTCATTAGAACAATGGATGTGCTCCTGTATGAAGTGGTCTTATCTTATGACGAATTGCATTAGTTTCTTCGATGTGTACAAAATTATGCATGCTGAAAAAGTACTTTTTTGTTTTTAGTGTGTATATTTAAATCTTTTCAGGTAATCTTTTCAATTACATGTAATTTTCGAAAATAAAATCGGTTCGGAATAACCGAAATTTCGGATTAGCGGGGTTCTACTGTATATAAGAATGTTTTCGCAATAACTAATAATAATTGTGTTCCATGCATAAAAATGTGACTTTTTTTCGGTTATGGATTATTTTGTCCCAACCTTTGATTTAAAATCCGCTAGGGAGGAACCCTCCAAATAATCAATTTGGCTTATATGGAAACTATCATCTGCATTCGCATAGAAAATTGGATAAAAATATCTTCTAAAAAAGTTCGCAAGGAAAATTGGATAAAATTATCTTATAAAAAAGTTCGCAAGGAAAATTGGATAAAAATAACTTCTAAAAAAGTTCGCAAGGAAAATTGGATAAAAATATCTTATAAAAAAGTTCGTAAGGAAAATTGGATAAAAATATCTTCTAAAAAAGTTCGCAAGGAAAATTGGAAAAAAAATATATTTAAAAAAATTCGTAGTCAAAAGGTTGACAATTTTTCCCACCATACCCTTAGCTATATATACCAGCCTCCCATACTTCATTAACAGTCTATGAATGACTTAATTTTAGATGACATAATTCGATGCACAAATGATTTCGGGATAAACTGGAGAGGGGTTCAAACAGGTTGGTGCCAGTGGGTATGCGGGGGGGGGCAAATTTTTGTACACTGTTCAAGCAGCGGTATACTCAACTAATAGATAAATAAAGACTTGGCGAAAATTTGAAAGAACCAGCATTACGTCCTTCTCCTTGCATAACAAGTCGTGCCCACCCCCTGTAGGAAGGTCTCTGACGCCACTCCTGGTTAAAACTGTTTTTATTAAATTTGTTATTAAACATCCTCTACGAGTTTTAAGTTAGTATTTCTGACGTAAAAACAGTCCTGCCAACTTATTTTCACTTCATATTTGATCTAAACATTTCCCCAACGCAGTTTTCAGATTAACCCATCCAGATGCAATACGGACCAAAACACAAAACACGATGCGTGGCATCCACTCGAGCACTGTAAACACGTCTCCTAGTGCCAAGCGCGACGCAAATAGCACCTCGTGGCAGGTGGCTTCTGTTTTGTTTAGAACACCCAAGTGCCTTCTGACGCCGCGAATATGATTCGTTATGCATAAACAAATAAGTTGTTTGCGAAACTGGGGGATTTGTTCCAGCTGAATGCTGAACCCCTCTTCTCCCGGTGAATTGAACTCTACTTTGTTCTTTGTTTACATGGGAACGGGAGAAGCGCATTTCTCTTTTGAGTGTTTGTTTACGATCTGTAAGTGAATAAAGGGAGCATTTTTACTTTCTCGTACACGAAGTATACAAAGAGAAAGTATTGCAATCGTCAAAAAATTCGAACTCCAGATTTTGACGAATCTCCACGTTTTAGACCTCCTTGAGTCCGAAAAACACAATTTGGGAATTATGTCTGTATGTCTGTGAACACGATTGCTCGAAAACTATTAGAGCTACGGGGATGAAATTTGGTATGTGGTCTTTAAACATAATTTGTAGGTTTCTATCAAATTTTGGACAAAATCCGTCAGCGGGAAGTCCGTCTGTCTGTATGTCCGAAGTCATGCGAACACTATAACTCAAAAACTTGAATAGCTATATGGATAAAATTTGGTGCAAAGTTTTATCGTCATGAATGTAGGTCCGTATAAAATTTTGGGCCAAGTCCGTCAACTGGTTGACTTTGCATATTTGATTTCTTCGCCATTGTACGAAGCAAAAGAAAGGCACGCGTTTTTACTGCTGCTCCCGTAATACGTTCTGTTTTGGCTCAGTGTCAAATTCTTCTCGAATAAAACTGAATTAATTATGGAGAGTTTTCTTTTAATTTTTCTTTCACGCCGAAACAATTTCTCTATAAGAGTTGCATATTTGATTGAGGTTAGTTTTATTTTGTATATTTCGTAATGCATTTTTCTGAGTGGATTTTGCATTATTTTTGCTCTGACAAAACGAGAGCAGTTGTTAAAAGTAAAGTTATAAAGTAACAAACCAAAATTAGTGTCAATTGATTCATCAGTTCTGTTTTTCATGCTTTTTTTTAATTTCTTAAGCACTCTGCCAATGTGCATGATATTTTCAACTACAACTATCGGTAGTAAATTTGTAACAATCAGATCGGAAATATTGCTGGCAAGCTAAAAGGCTGCTTAGATGTGTGCACATCTTTTAGTAACTTACATTAGATAATTGAAATTTGGTATGTGGTCTTATAATTTATCCACGCGGTGGGAGGGGCAACAGCAACTTTTTGGAGAAGTATACGAGAAAGTTTAGGGGAAGCCACTCCCGCTGGTTTTTTCAGGATTTTGAGCAATGTCGCTGATTCATGGATGGATGTGTAAGACTATTTTTATTTCGTTTGTGTCTGTTGGTTTCCTTTCTAAGGGGTCTATTCTGGTACCCCCGGTTGGGTTGGGAGACGTCACTTTTCCCGTTGTTAACGTGCGGAAAAAGTGACGTCTCCCAACCCAACCGAGGGTACCAGAATAGACCCGCAAACCTATGACAGTCGGCTTTATTCACCATCCATGGTTAAACCATGATCAGCAGTTCTGCTATCATAATGCGAAAGCTGACCGAAATGCGTCGCCAAATGTATAACCTAGCGGGTTGCTATTTTGGCATGGGATCTCAATTTTTATGCTGTTGGCGATTTTTACCTTCTAGCAAAACTAGTTTCTCGCCAGTTAAGGTTATGCATCCAGTTGATCATTTCGGTCAGCATTCGCTTGTTCGTGTAAATTCCCATTTAATCGCTGATCATGGTTTAACCATGGATTGTGAATAAGGCCGAGTATGTTCATTTATTATATAAAATACCAATAAAGGGAATTAAAATTGTGGAGGAGTTAAAAGTAATAGCAGACAACGATAAGAAGTAAGAATCTGGTGGATGATTTCATCAGAGATTAAACATCCATGCAAATTCAACCAGCGAGAGTGTTTTCCCCTAAACTTTCTCGTATACTTCCCCCAAAAGGTGCCGTTTCTCCTCCCCCGCGTGGCTAAAAAAATTCGAACCTACTGTTATCCAGAATCCAATGACTATCAGAAGGTTTTTCATTATAGTGATTGAAAAATATCTAGGTAAAGAATTCAAAGAGATGCGTACCGATTAAAACGCATCTATCGCACACTGCTAGGTTTCACTCTTGCCGTCTCAAGGACAAACTGACGGAATTCGCTCTTTTCGGGAGCACAGACGATTGCTTCCGTACGCATGCGCGTGGAGACGGCGGATTGGTTTCAATGGTAAATTATACAGGCCGACAGACAGTCAACCCTTTGACGGATTTGGCCCAAACTTTTATACGGACCTACATCCATGACGATAAAACTGTGTACCAAATTTTATCCATCTAGCTATTCAAGTTTTTGAGTTATAGTGTTCACATTACTTCGGACAGACAGAGAGACTTCCCTTTGACGGATTTTGTCCAAAATTTGGTAGAAACCTACAAATTATGTTTAAAGACCACATACAAAATTTCATCCCCGTAGCTCTCATAGTTTTCGAGTTATCGTGTTCACAGACACACAGACATACATAATTCCAAATTTGTGTTTTTCGGACTCGGGGAGGTCTAAAACGTGGAAATTCGTCAAAATCTCGGGTTCGAATTTTTTGACGATTACAATACATTCTCTTTGTATACTTCGTATACGAGAAAGTAAAAATGGAATAGGTTTTCTGTTCTTTAAGGTCCGATATTATGCGCACTTGCGCACAGCAATTAAATTGCTTCTATTAATTTTTGTCTTTTAGATATTCATCCTTTTTTACTTTCTCGTATACGAAGTATACAAAGAGAAAGTATTGTAATCGTCAAAAAATTCGAACTCGAGATTTTGACGAATCTCCACGTTTTAGACCTTCCTGAGTCCGAAAAACACAATTTTGGAATTATGTCTGTCTGTGTGTGTGTCTGTGTGTGTGTCTGTGTGTGTGTCTGTGTGTGTGTCTGTGAACACGATAACTCGAAAAATATTAGAGATAAAGGGATGAAATTTGGTATGTAAACTTGAAACATAATTTGTAGGTTTCTATCAACTTTTGGACAAAATCCGTCCACGGGAAGTCTGTCTGTCTGTATGTTCGAGGTCATGCGAACGCTATAACTCAAAAACTTGAAAAGCCAGATCGATAAAATTTGGTACACAGTTTTATCGTCATGAATGTAGGTCCGTATAAAATTTTGGGCCAAATCCGTCAACGGGTTGACTGTCTGTCGGTTTGTATAATCGCATACTTATTAAGCCTTCGTTTCAAAACTATCTCCACGCGCATGCCTACTTAGCTATCTCTGGTATTAAGCGGGAGGATTACGTCCTTGAGACGGAGTTTGTGATTAATGTGTTTTATCTCCTGTTAAGCTTTCGCTCGCTCGTATAATAGCGGATCTTCCGGGAGTGTGATGGAAAATAAATATTGCTAAGTTTTAATACATAGGCATCTCTTTTAATATGATTCTTCACTTAAATATTTTACAATCACTATAATCTGCAATGAAAAACCTTCTGATATTCGTTGCATTCTGGATTACAGTAGGTTCGATTTTTTTTTATCCACGCAAGGGGAGGGGAAATGACAAATTTTTGAGCAGTATACGAGAAAGTTTAGGGGAGGCCACTCCCACTGGTTTGTTTTGTTAGATATTCAGCCTTCATTTATTATATGTAATTGACATACAGTGAAACCCTCTACAAAGGGACATCCTCCAATCCAAGAGAAATGGACCGTTTAGAGGGGTGTCCTTTCTATAGGGGTTATTATATTTGTAAGTATAAACTGCGTATTTAAACAAGATTAAGCCCTAATTCGTTAATTAAAGCGAATTTTAAGAACGGTGTAGAGCAGTGGTTGCCAACCCATGGGCCGCTACGCCTCGGATAGCGTATTGCTGAGCCGCGAAATGCTAGTCAAGAGTCGAAACCAGGGGAGCTTCAATAGTCTTCACTTGTTTCTTGCTTTATAAAACAATATATTTTTATTCCCTTTACTTTAGTAAGCTTCGCTAATTACTGGCATATAACGGCATCTAATATACAGGGTGTCCACACTTATCGTGGTCTAATAGCTAATTTCTAAACCTTTAGAGATAGACATATAGTTCCAATTTGAAAAATGCTTTAAATGAAGGGAAGAATTATATTTTATGTTTTTTGAGTCACTAAATATATTTCCTAAAATTATTAGAAATTCTATTCTAACTTTTTATACGGGTCCCCGGTCCTATCAGTCATATTTAGTAAAATATTCTTGACACTCAAAACTTTTAACCAAAAAAAGTCCCACTCTTCTGCGATTAAAACTGACCGAGTTATGGAGCTTCGAATTTCATGATTTTTACCAATCGGCGGCCTATTAGAGCAACTGCTGCGCATTGACTGGTGAATCGTCTGCAAGACGGCTATTGTAATGGTGTAAAGAGGTCTAAGTCAGCGATATTCAAAGCTCCATAACTCGGTCAGTTTTAGTCGCAAAAGAGTGGGACTCTTTTTGTTTAAAGTGTTAGAAAATATTTTACTAAATATGATTGATAGGACGGGGGACTGTTTAAAAAGTTAGATTTCGCAACTTTTTCAGGAATATATTCTTTACCTCAAAAAACATATAATATAATTCTTCCCTTCATTTAAAGTATTTTTTCAATTGGATCTATATGTCTATCTCTAATGGTTTAGAAATTGGCTATTGGACCTCGATAAGTGTGGACACCCTGTATATATATACGTATTTGTATTTTTTTTACTTGTGTATTTAGTTAGTGGGCCTCAAAATATTTTTTACACAACAGGTGGTCCGCACAACCAAAACGGTTGGGAACCATTGATCTAGAACAGCCGTTCCAAACCTTTTTGGTTGTGTGGACCACCTGTTGTGTAAAAAATATTTCGAGGCCCACTAACTAAATACACAAGTAAAAATATACACATACACAAGCACGCAGGCATGGACTTATATGTCAGCAATTAGTAAAGCTCACTGTAGAAAGGATTTAAAATATATTGTTTTTATGAAGCAAAAAAATTTGTTGTTATTACTTAGCAGTCACAATCTAAGGAAACTCAAAAACAGGCGGTTGAGATTCAAAATAGAAAATAAGAAAATTCGATGAGATTTTTGACATTGTTTGTCCCCCACGAGAGAGTCAATAGCTGGATTAAAACTTTACAGTTTCAGCCTCAAGTCACTTTCTACATTCAGTTTGTTTCTGCACTTTTGTTTCAAAAGTTGAGAAAGCACGTTCGCACAGATAAGTGATAGAGAACCCCCATCAAATGTCTCAGTGCAAATTTGGCAATTGCTGAATATTGTTGCCGAACACCTTGACTGAATATTCGATTCTTGAATAGCTTTCCGCTACCAACTAATACGCTATCTGCGGTCCATAGGTTGGGAACCACTTATATAAAGAAAAAAATGCTTTATTCGATTTTTTTTTAGGTTTTTTGCAGGTAACTTTTTAAATTTTTTTAATTAGGAAAATTAATCTCGAATCGTTTCGTTTGCAGTTGTTGAAAAAGGGCCAATAATATCATCTACTTTTCCCAAAATCTGTACAACCAAAAGTTTCATTTGCAGATAGTCGCAATCCATATCAGCAGCTTCTTTGTCAGATTCCGAATCGGCGCTAGAAAGGCGCAGATAATTCTTGAATTACCAACTGCTGAATGAGTGAACTCTTGAATTTCCAAAGCCGGTAGAGACCGAAATTCACTTTTCTCATCAAATTGGGAAAGGGTTGATTAATTTCGACCTGATTTCGCGATTTTGTTTCTGAATGTATAAATACTCTTTCTTTCCACTCTTTGTTTTTAATAAAAGATCCAAAGTCACAGAGTCTTGAAGGTTACACTAAGTGTAAGTTCCGTTCCAAGCAAAAATAACAGTTAATGAGGGTGACCTAGAAGTTTTACTGAAATATTGTATTCTAACTCATAAACCCGATGTTGCATGGGATGGAAAAAATTCATTTCTTTTATTGATAAAAAAATCAACCATTTAATTAATTGGCACGAAACCTTCACTCAAACCCCCTACAATCAACCTTGTGATTCAATATTTGAGAGCAAAATTTGAAGTGTTTTTAAAATAACAAATGCTACAGTTACCACATATCAAATCAGCTTTTCGCCACTACGTGGTGTAAGCATTATAAGCCAAGAAATAAAATTTGAGAGATTTTCCGTCAAATTTGTCATGTTTAAATATATATATATATATACAAGAGAAATGTTTAACATTGATTGAAAACAAATAAAAGAAACATGTGTTTTATGACTGGAAATATTTTTTTTATTTACATATTTCTTTATTCAAAAAATCTCTTGTGAAGTATTTTTCGTTGTTTAACAATTTTTCTTGTACATACTTCAGATGTCTTTGTGTAAATTTAAATTAATTTCAAATATATGATTAATATAATTTAAAATTTCTCGGGAACTATTGATCATAGCGAGATAAATTTTATATCAATCGATAGGAAATATTATTTCACCATTTTAGAGCTATCAAATTTGAAGTTAGAACGACAATTACTCTTTTAAATTTAAAATTACTGAAATTTAGATGCTCTAACAAAGAAATAATGCTGTTTAACGTCTCGCAGTGCTATGGCGCGAATTTTATTGTTGGTGACGTCAGTGCGTTACCGAGAGACAGATCTGGGCTATTATATTAGTAATTTTATATCAGTACTCAACTGAATACCAATGCGCTTCTAAATAAACGTATTTTTTAAAATATATACAATATTTATAATGTAAAAATAATTTTTTGCAAAATATTGTAATTTTTTTCCTTTGTTCGCAACTTTATTTCTCATTAAAATGAGAATATCTGCAAATATCAACATCACACAATTTTTAAATCTCGTAGCTCCTCTAAAAATTAGACAGTACCAAATGATTTTTTTTAAATCGCCGAAAGTTAATTTTTACATAAGTTATTCATAATTTTTAAAGGAAGGTACAAAATTTCATTACTTATAAGCAACTGAGAGGCAAATAAATGAAATAATTAAAAATAACCTTAATATTTTCATTAAATAATCACTAATGATAAAGTAATATCCTCTATGTATGAAAACATAGCTTTATTTAATATGAAATTAACTTTTTAATTAATCGTCACGAAAACTTTCTTGTGCTTCAGAGTTGCTTTTCTTATGCGAGCAAAACTAGAAAAACTTTATTGTATAGTTTGAGTTTCCGCAGGTACAAACTATTTATGTATTTTCACTTATATTTATGTAATAATTTTTTAACTTTCTTTATATATTTTTAACGATACTTCATTTTTAATTACTTCTACTTCCATCATAAGAAGCGCACTTCTACTTTCACTTCGAGTCACGTGTCTTTCCAGGGAATCTCCATTTCTGGGTACTTAAGCTTTCTGCGCATTGTTAAGTGCCCTTTTTTTGCTCCGATTTCAACTGGCGAGCCGTTGTCCGCAAATATGATCATGGATTACCCTTTTTAAATATCGCTTACTAGCAACACGTGCACGGCGTTGCCCGTGGAATCGGGACGTCAACAAAATAAAAAAAAGCCCACATACAATTAAATAAATTAAAGTTTTAAAAACGAAATCAAAACAGAAATATATATATTATTGAGTTTGTCCCCTTCTTTTTCCTCTCGGCCGAGTACCGTTAACCCAAAACAATGTTAAAAAATTACAATGTGATATTTATTACACCGCGAGCAAAGTATGAAAGGCAAAGAAATAAGTTAAGACGCGCTTAAAAATAATAATCGAAGTCATCGAGTAAATAAATCATCTCCTCGCAGAACGCGAAAGTAAGGACGTCACCCTGCCCCGTCAGCCAATGAAATTGTCCGCAACGTTCCGAAGAGCTGTCGCGAGAGGAGGCCGCTAGAGGGAAAATATCGTTCAACTACCAGGAAAAAATTAATTTTAAAAAAACGGGAAAAGATATTTTAACCATTCTTTTTTAAATCCGACAGAACCGTTGCAGTTATAAGCTGAAAAGTTTTCAAAATGATATCTTTATTAGAACATCGGATGAAAGAGTTTTAAGGATTCCAGAAAATTTTATTTTTGAAAAGTGACTATTTTTTTTAAAAAATCCCAAAATTCAGCAAATTACGTTAGAAATTCGAAACTAACTTCATTAGAATGGAAATCGTGTGCTCTTTATAATGGTTTATCTTTTCCTTTTTCGTACAATTATTCGAAACCATTCTATTGAGAAATTAGTGTGAAAAATCAACCAAAACAACACAAAACATTAAATAAAAATTTTTCTAGATTAAATTTTATAATTTTGGCTTCGAGGTGCATTGAGTCACTATTACGACTACCTGTGTGCCAATTTCATAGCTGTAAGTGCGATAGATTCGTCTGGACATCGCAGACACGCACACACAAACATTGCCTTTTAATAGTATAGATTATGTTCAATTAATCTGATAACCATCCCATGAAATGGTGTTCCTGCAATAAAAATGAATTTCCCTCAATCACATATGGATTTATTTTAAAACTGCCTCTACAAGTCATTAGAAATTGATGTCATTATATTTATACAGGGTGTCTACACTTATCTTGGTCCAGTAGCTAATTTCTAAACCATTAGAGATAGACATATAGATCCAATTGGAAAAATGCTTTACATATAGGGAAGAATTGTATTTTATGTTTTTTGAGTCTATAAATATATTTCTGAAATAGTTACGAATTCTAACTTTCTGTACGGTCCCCCGGTCCTATCAGTCATACTTAGTAAAATATTTATGACTCTATAACATTTTAAACAAAAAGAAGTCCCACTCTTCTGCGACTAAAACTGAGTGAGTTATGTGGCTTTGAATTTCATGATTTTTAACCAATCAACGGCCTCGTCGAGCAAGTTCTGCGCATTGATTGGTGGATCGTCTGCAAGACGGCTATTGAAATGGTGCAAAGTGGTCTAAGTCAACGATATTCAAAGCTCCATAACTCCGTCAGTGTTAGTCGCTGAAGAGTGGGACTTATTTAGACTTTTTTCTGTCTAAAATATTAGAGTGTCAAGAATATTTGACTAAATATGATTGATAGGACAGGGGGACTGTATAAAAAGTTATATTTCGTAACTTTTTCAGGAATACATTTAAAAAATATAAAAACATATATTATAATTATTTCATTTAAAGCATTTTTCCAATTGGAACTGTATGACTTTCCCTAAAGGTTTAGAAATTAGCTTTTGGACCACGATAAGTGTGGACACCTGGTATAGATAATATTTAGTGAAGTAGGAAACCAAACTTAACTTTCCTGATTCGTTTTGGATGGAAAACGAATGGATATGAGGAAAAAGATAAGTCCATTCAGAACTGCCTCTAAATACCTCGTAGATAAGTATTTTAGCGCACTAATTGAAAAATAAGAATTTATCAATTCAATTTGCTTGAATTTATCAATTCAAGCAGATCGACCTACTGTGTTTTAATCCTGACTTCCTTCAGTTATGACTGTGGCACGATCCATCAAGTAAGAAAAAAAACCTTCAATCCTGTAGCCTAGCAGCAGAGACCTGCTAGCTTCTAATTCTTTGTTGCTCCCTGTGTATTTGGCGTCGCCTGGTTTACATCTAAAATTTCGGCAGAGAGTGTTAGGTTTAGAACACTCTGTAGTATCTTTTGATTATTCATTAAGGATTTTGCATTTTGATCTTTCAGAATGTTTCTCATATTGATATTGGACAGGATTCAGGCCACAAAGGGTGTACTTTTGATTTATAATCTTACCCTTGACAGAAAATCTTGTCTAATTTGGAATCTTTATGGTGATAAGGTTCGCCATTCGATTCCTCATTCATTTCTTCCGTTTTGAACATTTTTTACTTTCCAAATTAATTTTTATGTGTTTTAAATAGTATCGTTTTAAACTTCTGTTGATGCAATCACTTGAGGCTGTTGCGTTGGTACGCTTAAAGATGTATTGTCATCGTTTATGTTTAAATCTGCTGTTTCTTATCTATACTTTTCATTCTTTTTTAATTTTAATTTTTGTTTAGTATATCTATTATTTGCATCTGTATTATATTATACATAGCTGCATATGCGCCTTTATATATAACACTAAGAATTTTTATTAATGCTTGATTAATTAATTTAATCAATTTTTAAATAATATTTTCATTAAAATTTAGTCAATTTATAACTAGCAGCAGAGACTCGAATTCGGGAGCGAAAGACCCTAGTTCGATTATTATAAGTATTATGACCAGTGATCATTAAATTTGGTTGGTGATCAACCACCTACAAGTCGTTCAGTGGTGTCTGTCTGGTATATCAAGGTACAGAGCTTAAAAACAATCAACTAGAAAAATTAAAATAAATTTAAAATAGAATCTTAACTTAAACTTTAAACAAGAACAATGAAACATTTTTTTATTTATAAGCAATAAAATTTAGAAAATAAAATTAAATAAAATATATACAGTGTTTAAGTAGCTGTAATTGCAGCAGCAAAGCAAAAAAACAGAGACCAATGGGAATCAATATCATGCAAAGAAAACCAAAGAACAAAATCAACTAAAAAATAATCGAATAAAGCCAAAAGGCAAACAAGGAATCCATTCTAGTCCATTTTTTCAAGGGCTAAGGACGTTATTCGAAATGGATTCAAAATAATGATTGGGAAATTTTTCTGCAAGAAGCTAGCATTACGCCAACATACCTTCTCTTAGCCTGCAATTTCCCGAACAAAGGACAAAGGAGATCTGTACACCAAAAAGCATATTTTCAAAAGAAAATGGAAAAACACAAACATCAAAACGCTAATCAGATTGATTAAAATTATCAGCCATCTGGCTGTATTAAAATTAGTCTTCATAAATAAAAACTTACCCTATGCCCATAGTTGAGATCTGTTAGATCTGTACACCAAAAAGCATATTTTCAAAAGAAACAGGAAAAACACAAACATCAAAACGCTAATCAGATTGATTAAAATTATCAGCCATCTGGCTGTATTAAAATTAGTCTTCATAAATAAAAACTTACCCTATGCCCATACTTGAGAAAAGAGAGAGAAGAGAAAAAAGAGAAAAGAGAGAAAAAAGAGAAAAGAGAGAAAAGAGAGAAAAAAGAGAAAAAAGTCTTCACGTCATCACAAATATCAAGGTACTGTGTGCACAGTGTCAGTTTTTCGCACAGGCGTTAGAGGCGCTAGCCTCGTGCCTCAAGAACCGAGGGGCCTCAAAACCTATTTGACGAACAACATACTGCTAAGCCGACGACAGATTTGTGACTTTGGGTAGGGGCCTCAACAGCAATTTTGCACCTGTGCTCTCATTTTGACAAAATCCGCCCCGTATGTGCATCATCTTATCTAGGCTCAGAGTTGCAAATCCTTTACCAGCAACCCTCGTGCAGTTTAGAATTCGATTTCACTCCAGGTCGATTAATCTCTGGAGTAATTCTACCAGTAATAAGATTTCATGAAGCTCTCAGTGTTCCAAATTTCCCTTCAACGCAAACCACACAGTTAAAGGTATCTTACTTCCCTACGTGTGAAGGTATAGGACAATGCTGTCTATTATTGTACAGAATTGTAACTTTTGCTATGGATGAGTTTTCTGCTTTGTTTGTTTACATTTAAGTGCCTGTACTACGTAATTCCGGTGTAATGCTAAGTCAATGGAATCCTCAAAGCGGAAGTCCAACGTACAAGCAGATAAATTAAAAGTTTTTAATGTCAGTAAACAAACCAGAAAACTCCTCCATAAGCACAAGCCTGGCATCTCTACTAATGCTGAAACACAATGTGGAAGAAATTAAACTCATACATTAGAAGAAAGCGATTGCAACGCAAGAAGAAACTTTCAAGTGTTCTCCGTTTCTTCTTAGCAATCCTATCCAAATTTAACAAGCTTTGGAGAGAAGCATCTGTGCTAAAAGAGTTCAAATCTGAAATTTCTTTTAAAAGCTGGAGTCGTGGATCAAGGAATCTTTGGCAGTGGGGAATACGGTGTGTGATACAATTCCAATTTTTCTTCCAATTTGCGAATTTTCTGCCACGTGGGCAGAAAATTCGCAAATTGGAAATGTGGCGATATTGAGTCTATGAAAGCGCTTATTAGTCGGAAGCGAGACGTTAAACAGCATTATTTCATTGTAAGAGAACATAGATTTCAGTCATTTCAAATTTAAGAGATTAATTGTCGTTCTAATTTTAAATTTAATAGCTCTAAAATAGTCGAATAAAATTTGCTATCGATTGATATAAAATTTATCTCGCTATGATCAATAGTTCAAGAGAAGTTTTAAATTATGTTAATCATATATTTCAAATTAATTTCCGTTTTTTAATAGAAAGTAGTAAATTACGTCAGTGATATATCATGCGCGTGATATACACTGGCATACAAAAGTTAAGGTACATTTCGTAAAATGCGAGAAATTTGCAATTAATACGAGAACTATGTTTCGAAATCAGTTTTGGAGAATCGTGTGACATTCAATAGAGTATCATTTATTAACTTATAGGTATATATGAGTATTCATGATATTCAACTTTCATAAAACTTAATATTACTGTTCGAAGATTCAAATTTAAAAAATATCAGTTTGTACACGAACCCTCATCATTTAGCTTCTTTTAAAGATAAATTGAAATTCACCTCACTGAAATGACGACAGCTTTCTGAATTTTAATGGGATTCCACTGGAATTTTTTTTTAAGTTGCTCTATATATCTGGCTTTGAAGTTATGAAAGAAAAATTCCACTGCGTTAGCACATGCGCAGTAAAAAATTATTTAGTACAAGCACTCATATTTCTTGTAATATTCAACGTATTTACTTCAAAGTTTGATACAATACTTCTGTAGCATATTTTCGAGTGTTCTGCAAATTTCGAATTATTTGAATGAAAACTCTGTATGTTATAAGCAAAACACATGCAGTAAAATTTGGAATTTTTTAAAGAAATATTTATATCTTCCCGATTATTTGTGCTATGCTTACGACAATGCATGTAAATATTATGCACATTAAACCATAACCATTGATAAAAGTTACATCTCGTTATCAGCTTTCTGTGAAACAGGATGGGTGAAACTCCATTTTCGCCTTCATCCCTTTCTGGTGGTCCCCCTAATTGCCCTCGTGACCGAATCTTCACTGTAATATGTATATGATACTCTATTGAATGTCAGACGATTCTCCAGAACTGATTTGGAAACATAGTTTTCGTATTAATTGTAAATTTCTCGCATTTTATGAAATGTTCCTTGTGTAGTTTGGACGCCACGATGCATCTCATTATTTAGTGCAATCTTGATGATATAGTTTAATAATATTTTTTGGCAACGTTAAAATTTACACAAAGACATCTGAAGTACACGGAAAATTGTTAAACAACAAAAAATACTTCACACGGAATGTTGTTTACCAAGAGGTTTTTCGAATAAAGAAATATGTAAATAAAAAAATATTTCCTGTCATAAAACATATGTTTATTTTATTTGTTTTCAATCAATGTTAAACATTTCTCTCGCACATATATCTATTTAAACACGTCAAATTTGACGGGAAATCTCTCGAATGAAGAGGCAATTTGCACCCGTCATACCATGACGGGTGATTTTCTAGTATGTAAATAAAAAATATTTTCTGTCATAAAACATATGTTTATTTTATTTGCTTTCAATCAATGTTGAACATTTCTCTCGCATATATATCTATTTAAACACTTCAAATTTGACAGGAAATCTCTCGAATGAATAGGCAATTTGCACCCTCAATACTAGGTACCCGCAATACAATACTACAATACAATTTTCTAGTATGTAAATAAAAAATATTTTCTGTCGTAAAACATATGTTTATTTTATTTGCTTTCAATCAATGTTGAACATTTCTCTCGTATATATATCTATTTAAACACTTCAAATTTGACGGGAAATCTCTCGGATGAAGAGGCAATTTACACCCGTCATACCACGACGGTGATTTTTCTAGTTGTTTCTATATTTTTCATTAACTCGTTACTTTGAATTCATTCATGATCCATGACTACTTTAAACAATATACAGTCGGGTCTCTATTTAACGAACCTCTATTTTGCGAATTTCTCCATTTTGCGAACTTTTCCTTAGAACCAAGAACATTTTGCGAATTTCTTCGTAAAATAACCTCCAAACAGAGAAGTGCATTCTCTATTTAACGAACTTTTTCTTGTGATACAATATTTTTTTTTCTCCCTATTTCCCAAAATATTTCTGAACATTTCAAACCCATTCTTTCTTTTAACACATTTTGTGGTGAGCAATGACCTTGAACTGGGTTTACCAGTCTCCTAACTCATCGAGAGCAGTAAAATCGCAGTCATTCTCTTCATTTCATCCAGGAGGTGCAACATTTATCCCCCCCCCCCCCGTCCACTTCACTAGAAAAGCTTTCAATGTCCCCCTTTCACCCTCAATTGAGCTGTCCCGTGTCCTCGAACTTTATCAGTAATTAAATTTAAGGACGCATGTGGTAATGTATGCTTAAAATTACTTGTTGAAATAAATACGATAATGTCATTAAAATTCATTAATTTTAATATAAAATTATTATTTTTTAAATTGAAAATACTGTATATTCCCGGACAATGTTTTGTTTTATTCTGGTTTTCCTTGCAGATTTCTTTTTGATGTATATAAAAAAAGATATATAAAACAAATAGATATTAATTTACAAAATAAAGGAGTGATTAATTACTTTTTGCTAATAATAATATTTAGTGTTTATGAATTTAAAATCTGTTTTATGTAGTTTAAAGTATTTTAAAAGGTGAATCTCTATTTAACGAATTTTCTATATAACGAACTTTTTTTCGGGATTTAACGACTTCGTTAAATAGAAGTCCAGCTGTATATATATAACTGTTTATTTAAATGAACTGCAATGTAGGAAAGGTATTATAAGGACAAATATTTCTTAAGGTATCCGACTGCTTTAAAATCGTCGTTTTTGATGAAATTATCAAAAAACTTTTTATGACTTAATTTTGTAGCCTGTTTAACCAGCTTTCTAAAACTGTCTCACTTTTCACTCTACGTGAATTACAAATGGAGTTACAGCTGTTTAATTACCGAACTGTAAGCATTATTTTATGTTGCATGAAAACTTTAAATGTGTTTTCTGAGAAATGATATTTTTGAGGAAAACTTTGGACCGTAACAATGATTTCTCAAAAACTTATTCAAGTATTGATACGAAATTTTCTAAGATTGTTTTCTGTAATATGCTTGATGTTTTCCTCTAAAAACTAAGGTCAATTTTAAAATCAAGTATTACTTTTAAGTGCTTAAATATAAACGAAAAGCATTTTTTATTAAAAATTACCAGTTTAGTAATGATGTTCAGCTATATCTCAAAACTATTTTGAAGTACAAGAAATATTTTAGAGCATAACACAGATAACTGTCATAAAAATGTACTCCTACAAGGGTTTATGTATATTTAGAATATGATTTCGTCTATGGCTGTTAGCGTAAGGCAAATATTTTAGTCATTTTTCTTCAAATTTCTCAGTTTTTTTTAAAAAACTATTATTTTGAAAGACTAATTTTACAATATTTTCATAGTTTTAGAACATATGCAATTGAAAAATAACATAACAATAACTTATATATATTTTTTAAAGTTATTTTTCAAAAAAATGTCTCCGAACACAATCGGATACCTTAAGTAAATAAATGAAAAGGGGACATTCAGGACACTTAAAAAAACAAACTGAACCAAACCATTTATCACGAATGACGCAACCGATTTCCAGGGGATGGAAAAACAGGTCGTCCTAGGACATTCGGCTAGTTAATAAAAGGGTAAAATCGAATATGTAGGCAGCAAAGTAAATATGTCCTTCTAATTTTATCGTTTTGACATTTCCGTCGCAAAACGTAAGCAACGTGTCACCCCATTTGGCTGCGCAAAGAGCGGATCTTTAACCCAGGCTGCGAGCAACATACTATTGGATGTCGTCCAGCGTCGACGTGGCAGTGGGAATAACGCAATTTCTAAGTGTCTGCTGGCATCAGGCCACGCTGCGGGGTGTTTCTCTTGGCAGCGCCCTCTCGCTGCGGTTGTGTAACCCCTTCTCTGCCGTTTAATACCCCTCTTCAGGTTGATAGATAAGGGCAAGGAACTGCCGGGTTGGACATAGCCTTTTTTTCACAACTTTCCTGCGAACAGGGCGTTGATCCTGGCATCCCGTGGAGGGGGGATAATCTTTACCGGGAACTGCCAAGATAAGAAGCCTGTTTGCTAAAGCACTTTTTAATAGTTTGTCCTCTTTAGACGTAAACCACACTGAGTTCCCGAGAAATATTTTCCAGCGCAGAAAAGTCTGCGACAGAACAATGGGGTTTTTTTTTTTTTTGTTTATTTTTATCGCATTACCTCACCCCAGTGGCACAAAGATATTGTACGATATAGAACAATATTCGCAATATTGTATTATATTGTACAATACCATATAATATTAAATAATACCGAGCAATATTGTACAATGGGTTGCCATGATTGTCAAGCATTTAAGTGCTAAATAAATAAAACAGGAGAAAGTGGGTAGGTAATGGTTTATTTTACTCTTATAAAAAATCAATAAAGTTTAATCAGTCTAATAAAATGAACTCTCAGAATAATAAAAAAGATGAAACGCTAATCCTTGTTTGCCCAGTTGTATTTTAAAGTTGATTTTACTTTCTTAATTCGTCTTTCATGTAATTATAAAACTGGATGCAAGTCATCTTAAAATTATAATGACAAATCAAAATTGCTTCAATTGTCTCTACTGATAATCTGTTTCTTTCATCCGTCCAATTGAGCTGACATTAGGGAAAACATTCTCTCAGCATTAGCATTGTGGACTAGAATGGCAAATACTTATTCGCATAGCTTTATTAGACATGACTTCTGGTCAATATTCTTTGTATCTGCAAACAACTTCAGTCATTTCTCTTCCATACTCAGTTTCATAGTTGCTTCGCAGTTTTGATTGGTATTATTTTTCTCGAAGTAACCTTTTAAATATACAAACTGGTTCAATAGAATCTCAGTGTTTCCAATACGGGACTTAGTAATAATACGGGACCAAATAATAATACGGGACTTAGTAGTGAAATACAGTGACAGTCCCGTATATACGGGACGTATGGCAACCCTAAATATCGTGCAACATGCTGTGCTACTTGGGCAATTAATGGCATGTACAGCGAACTCTATCTTTTTTACGTCGATGAGAGTTCGGAAGATTTAAATTCATGATTATTCGTTCTTGTATCATCTGGTTTGTGGGTTATTCGTACTGAGAATTTTATTAGTTTTCTTTTTTACGTTGATGAGAGGGTTCAAAAGATTAAAACAAGAGATTTGGAATATGTGTGAAGCAAGTGCTTACAAGTAGTAGCGAATGTGTCATAAAAAGCGTATGTCCCGAGAAATATTTTACAGGTCAGAAAAGTCTGCAGAGGGACAATGTTCTTTTGTTTATTTTTTTCGCATTACCTCAGTTATGACATGAACATCGAACTTTTTATCATTCGTTATCGGATTATCTAGTTTGTTGTTTATTAGTACAGGGGATTTTATTATTTTTCTCTTTCACTTCTATGAAAGGTTGGAGTTGGAAAGATTAAAACGACAAGAAATTCCAAAAGCATGTGAAATGGGTGATTAAGTGTTACACCGCATGTGTCATAAAGAGCAAAAATAAACTGACAGCTGTGGTATATGAGTCACTATCCAGGTGTGAATCAGTGATGAAGTCG
>BGPR01000515.1:0-22639 GCA_013235015.1 Araneus ventricosus
ATAGATAAATCCGTCTATTTAGATAATGTTTTCAAATTTGTAGAATGCTGCTTCATATTTCTGTGTATTAAAAAAATTCTGTGTATTAATTTATAAGAAGAAATTTAGAGTAATTAAATTAAATTCATAAACTGACTTTTGTTGAAATATTAAAGAGGAATACTCAACTATATACATATATGTGAAGAATCATTATTTTAGGAAATATATCAAACGATATATAAATATATTATAAATAATTTAATTTTTTAACAATGGATTACTTAAATTTATTTAATATTTTAAATGCATATATTTTTATATTATTTTTCTTCGCCTGCAAAGATTAAAAATCCTTTTAAGCTATTTGGATAACAAAACGCTTATTTAAGAATGAAGAACATATTCAGTTAATAACTGGGATTAAATTAAATTCAAACAGAGTGATCAGTTAATATCCTAAATGAAGGAATTAATTTATTTTAATGGTTTGTCGAAAGGAAAATATCCCTATTAAATCTCTTACCGTATGTATGAATTACGTTCTTTGACTATTTAAAAAAAAAAAATTCTTTTCACCTTTAACATTAATTCTGATATTGGACTGTTTTATATGTATATTTTCATTGCGCAATATATGTACAAATATGCATATTTCCATTGCACTATAATTTGTATATGGATATGGATGACTATTTACGCAATCATATGTATACGTAGGTGGTTTTGTTTTACATTTTTTGTGCATTTGACATTTTATATTCGATAAGTTTCTAATAGATTAATTTTTTTACTAATTATGAAAAGAAACAAAATCAATTTAGGGCAACGCAGAATTAATTTTTCTCCGAAAAGGGTATTTCTATTTTATGATCGAAAAATTTTTATAGGTGAGTTTTCTGCTTTGTTTATTTTGGATACCCAGGCTGTTTTCCGGCAATCATTCGATTTAAGCAATCCCCAAATCCGTTTGGATACTGTATCAAACTCCGAGTTAGAACCAGTTCTTTTTTAGTACACAAACCGTTTAATTCTCTGTCCTTTGAATTCGTTTAGTTCTTTTTTGTTTAAAATTCGGCTAAATTCCAAATGGAAAGTCTGAAATTAACTAAAGTGTTTGGTTAAAAATTTAAGCGCCAGTGATTATCTCAATCATTTGGTTAAAACTTCAGCCGCCAAATAAGCCTTAGTAATCTCAAAAAAGAGAGATAACGAACAATTATTGCAGCTTTTTCACAAAATTAGGCTCTTATTTAACATAAACATTAAGACCTACAGCAATAAGATAATTAAATTCAATATTTCCAAAGAATCATTAAAAACTCTACTTTAAACATTAATTAACACCTTCAAACGGAGTGTTGAACTCCTAAAGAGTCCCATTAACAAATCATTACCCCGGAAGTCAGTCGTTATAGCGGAATATCTACATTACCCCATATATTCCATTATATAAACAAAACATAAGACTCGTCCATATTTTAATTATTCATACACTGTGGTGAAGAAGCTAAACACTGAGTGTGATAAAAATGGTTATTAGACGTTGTTTACTATTTAAGTTTAGAAACATGATGATTGGTTCCTATATATCGATCCAAAAACCTTTTCGAAATATGAGGTATTTAAACTTATGGCGTGTTTCATTTGACAAATTCATAGAGTCTAGTCATTTCTTTATCTAGTCTACAAAATGGTTACTGTCATTTCATTTAATTTTTCTCAGAATGCCATCAAAAAGTAATTTGTGGTGTTCTTTTCTTTTCATAAAGTTTGAATTTCAGAATTATAAGACAGGATAATAAAAAAAGAGCCAACATTGAACGAGTTAACTTTTCATCGCCTTAAATGAAATTATGAAAAGTATTATCTAAAATGAATCTCTTTATTATATAAATTTCTATCAAAGAAAAAAGGATAAAGATTTCTTTATACAAAGTAAAGAACACTAAGTACGAACTTGAAGAGCATAAAAGTTCAATAACTTTTCTTTAATGAAACTTTGAAATATACATATTCCTCATCAAAGAACTCGGAATAAACCGGTATTTGTATGCATACTATGTTTAAATTATCACTAACTCTGAAATTTAAAGTGTTTGTGTAGATTTTAATTTTGAAAGTAAGGAAGAGGAAGTCACAAAGTTATTTTAAATCTGTACTTTTGATTTTTCCTATTAGAATGACTTCTGGAATTATATGCAGTTAATTATTTTAAGCTTCTTTCTGAAATATATACTTTGGTATGTTAATTACAATATAATATTTTAGGTTATCTGTTTCACAGAAAAAAAACCTGTGGATATTTTTTTCTCCAGGAGGAGTGAGGAGTTATAAACATATCAAAGATTTTTTTAAAAAATATTGCATATATTTTATTTTTTATGATAGGTTAGCACTGTTGATTTTTATAGGAAAAATAAAATGTGTAATGCATTTTTGCATCAATATTCTTGTAATGCAAAAATGCATTACCAAAATATCGATGCAAAAATTGATTATTACTGATTCTTAAAATTATGATTAACAGGTGAACGATTTAATATTTCTCAGGCTATAATTTAAACTTATTATGCCATTTTACTTTTCCACAACATAGCAAAGAAATGAAGTCTACTGCATTCTGGACCAAGAGACTCTCAACAATGATTGCACCAATGCGGATTTTTTTTTCTGAAAAAATGTTCGTGAACTGCAAAGCAGTTTTCTACTACTTACATTCGAATTACAAATTGTGCTACCCTCGAAATCTATTTAATTTCATAAATTACTAACATAAATGCTTATTATGGTTAATAATGCATCTTGACACAATTTCACGTTATCAGGTAAAAATTGGAGTCCTCATATTTAGCTAATATTTAATTTTTATTATTCTTTTATAGCCTGCACTTCGATTAGAAAAAGTTTGGTAGTAAACTAAACATTTTCTACCTTTCTATCACCAGGCATATATTAAATATGTCTGGTGGAAACAATATTTCCGCTGCAGACAGCTCTTGCTATTAATGTCTGTTTCTAGAATTTTGAAGGTCTGAGAACACCAGGAACTATTTGGACATTTTTAGAAGAATGTCACTGATCATTATTTGAGTTGTGTAGCTGCGAAAGTGGCCATCTCCAAAACAAAATTCTTCAGAAAAGTGGATTTTCTGTGACATCAAGCCAAAATGAGAATTAAAAATGACTGCATGGCATTCGATTCATGTCGGCAGTGTGATTCAGCATGCAATTTATGGTAATGAAGCATGAAGAAGAGAGGGGGAGTTATCCCAGATAGCACGTAAGTTTGCATCAAGTTTGATTTTGACTTGATATTGCATTGTCATAACAAATTTGACGCGTCACACTTGAAGCGAACTTGTAGCAAATTCGCCGTGACAACTAGCGCCACTTCCTTTGCAATGCAAATTCGCCGTGACAACTAGCGCCACTTCCTTTGCAATGCAAATTTGCAAAACAAGCTTGACGCAAAGATAGCACAAAGAGATAATGGGGAACTTCAGCATTTTTTAAAAACACATGAAAGCCATCTGTATTTGTAGAAAAAATCATTCTAATTTCAAATATGCAAGTGAAATTTTACAAAAAAATTTATTTATTTAAATATTGAGAGCGAAAGATGCACTGAAATAGCAGGAATCATGATGCAATCCGAAACGCACTCTCATTGGCCGAGTAGAATCTGACGTAGAGGGTGCCTTCCTTCGCATACTTCTCTTTCGCTAGTTCTGTATTCTGCTTTGAATCAAGGCGTTTGTACCAGCTAACATTTTAAAAGTGAAGTTTTTAGCTTTTCTACTATACAGCGTTCAATTTCACAATGGATATTGGTTTTGTACAAGCTAAATCGGATAATTTGAGACTCTTCCGCGAATCGTATCGTCAGCCCTTTATTTGAAAATGCCTTGAAAGAATGTGTATCTCTCTGAATGCAACAGATTTTCCAACAATCAGCACTCAAATGTGACACAATTCTGTAGTATTTTTATGGATCTCTTTGAAAGCTTCGGAACAAAGCAAGCTACTCACTTTCTATCAGTAAAATCCTGATCTCTTACTCATTTTATTACAAGGGAAGGAATACAAATGTTTTGTCAGTACATGTGTCTGTAATTATTCAGTTCCGACAAAGAAAGTGGACACAAAACGCCGGCTCGTAAATTATCTCATAAGAAAAGTTGTTTTGACCTTCCTTTCAGTTACCGGAACAGGGCTCTATATTATACAGAAAAGGATTTGCCTTAGAAAAACGGATAGGTTTTCGAAACCATCAAGCAACAATAAATTGCAGAGGGGCCCTCGGGCATTCCGAGAAGACGCTGCGATTTCTGTTGCACAAGCAAGAACGGAAAGATTTTACATGATGTATTAAATTTCGTATGCCTACAGAAAAAAAAACAGGAATTTATTTATTTCAGAAGTTCCGTTCAAAATAATTTCAGGTACGGCATTTTTTTAAAAACACACCTATGCCTTTTAAAAATTAATTTTATTTAATATAGTTTTATTTTACTACGCTTAATTTTACTATATAAATTATTTCCTTTGTACTATTATTAATTTTAAAATACTAGTTTATACTAATTAATATAAAATCTGGTAAAAATAACTTATATAAAGAAATACACTAAAAAATTAAAAATGATAAAACTGTAACCACTTTCGTAAATTGCAAAAAAAAAGAAAAGATACGAACAAAGTATCTGTAAGTAGTAAGCCTTCTTTACAGCAAAGTAAGTTTTTTTCTTCATGTTAGTTAATTTTTGAATTATATAAAAAAACTATATAAATTTATAACAATATTCAAACCAGACCAAATGCGACTGATCTAGGAATTTAAGTGCTGCCATCAACAAACTCGAGATGCACGATGAGATAAATTTATCCCACCTTCTCTCAACTATAATAATTGATGAGCAAACTAACTTTTGAAGACTAATTTTGATTTTATTGCATTCATTGAATATAAAGAATTTATTTTGAATCAAAAGTTAATTCTGCGAATTATTTTGTTGAACTACAAATGAAAACGAATTTTATTATAAAAAAAGTCGCGAATTTAAACTAATTTTTAAGATATTCTTGTTGATTTTCAATAGTACTGCTAATTTTTTAAAAAATATAAGAAACATTCGAATATCCATTGAAAAAATTTATGCTATAAATTAACATGAGCAAATTTTTTTTTTTAAAAAAAAAGATTCTTAAAGAAGGTGGGATCTTCTATATTTTTACCCTTTGAGGGGCATTGACTCTCAAAGGGTAAAAAAATAAATTCCATGTAATCAAATGGGAAAAAACTAATTAACTTTAACTATTTGCTTTAAAATATCTTAATTTTTTGCTGCTAACCTTACCTTATACTTCTTTTAAAAACAAAAAGATATCGAATTCTGAATTTACTGTGCTTCATGATATACAATTTTAATAGGTATAATATAGATTAATAACTCACATCAAAATGATCTCCACAGACATGACGAACGCTGCTTGCTGATAATTCCGGATTTAGCCTCGGATCTATCTTCATCGCTTTACACCACTTTTTGCTAATAACATAATTTTTTGGCACATTGATAAGTAATTTATCGGGTGCCGTTACAGTTGTATTACGACATTTAGGAACAATACAATACTTGTATCTTTCCGACATTATTTTATCTGATGCGATAGTCGGAAAGTATAGAAAAAAAGAGAATCTCTATAGAGCGCGAACGGGAAGGAAGAGTGTTTCTCCCCCGTCTGGCAATTTTGACGTCAGACCCGTTTCCCGCCAAAATGGATCGTTTTTCCCGCGTTTTCTGAGAGTCGAACTTTGATTGCAAATTTAAAAAAAACAAAACTGTCTAGAAATTTTTTTTAATGTTATTGTTCGTTTCGAAGCATTTTAAATCGATTTAAAAAATAAAAAAAAAATGCTGAAGTTCCCCATTATCTTTGTTTGAAAAAAACATCCGATTTCTAATAGCATCTCCTAGACAGTCCTTCTTTTTATTAATTCAATAAGTCAATGATAATTTGTAAAAAAACTAACTTTTTTATAAAAAAAATTTTGAAACATTTTCCATCTCTTTACTAAATATAACACTCGCACTTTAAAGAAAACTATATCGCCTTTTTCTTAATGTTGAAATTTTAACATTTATAAACAAAATTAAACCGAAAAAACAGTCAATGTTTGTTGAAAAATAATAACTTATACATTTTGTCCCATTTTAAAGTAATTACTTTTGAACTCTAATTTCATAATTTATACTACTAGCAAAACGTAGTTATTAGCGATAATCGCTGTCTCTTTGACTTCAAATCATATTCTCAACTCAAAAAATTAATGAAATCAAGAAATTAGCTTAAAATTAATCGTATATGAATCGAATCGAACGATGTGTTAGTTAATCTATCTCCTCCTCTCAGAGTTTAACTGGTCGAACGGTTAGCGCGTCTGCTTCGGAACCGTAGATCGCGAGTTCTATCCCGGGTTGTGTTCGTACTCTGTTTTTCTATAATTTGCAATGGGTTTGCAATCCAAGTTTGCTGCAAGTTCGTCCCATGGTGACTTCGAATCTTGCGTTAACTTGCTGCAAACTTGTTTCATACTTGCACTCTTGTCGTGTCAAATTTGCTGTAAGCTTGCAAATTTGCTGCAAACTAAAATTGTTATCTGGGATTTAAAGTCTTGCTTTGGGGATGGTCAGTTTTGTAATAATCTGAAATCTAAACAAATACGCCAAAGTGCATAGAAAATTGGAAACATAATAGTTTTTGAAAATATTACTGAAATAAGGAGGTATATACACTATATGCCCAAAAGTATCCGGACACTTGCAGATTTTCACATTTTTTAGAATTTCTCCGGAATGGTGACTGCCTTTAAACTTCGGACATGTAAAGATGACATAATAACTCACATTTGAAGATTCGGTCCAGGGAGCAGGGGCCGTCTACGAAACTGATGAACGAAAAGGTTTTGGCCACCTTCAGAACCCCATAACCATAAGATGAAGCTTTCAGAAATGGTAATGTTTAATGTGCATAATATTTACAGAATTTTGTAAACTCAGACCAAATATTTGAGAATTAAAGGTTTCTTAAAATCTCAAATTTTCCCTCTTTTTTCTTAACATGCAGAGTTTTCTGTATATTATACTGAAACTTACAGAAAAGATGACAATATGTATGAAGACATTTGTGTAAAACTTTGGGAAAAGAATTGTTGCAATATTACAGAATTATGAGCAATTTTAGTAAATAGTGTTTTTTGCGCATGCGCACATCAGATGTAATTTTTCTTCACAACTTTAAAGCCAGATATATAGGACAACTTATAAAAAATTTCAGTTCAATATCATTATATTCAGAAAGATATCGGCATTACAACGAGCAGAATTTATCTCCTGTCGAAGAGACCAAAAAGATGAGGGTGAATTGTATATTATGTTTAAACTTGTATCTTTAAATAAGTTATATTAATTGTATTGTGGTTGGAATTTGCTGAATACCCATGAACACTCTAATATTCGTAACAAATATATATATATATATATTATGTAGAATTATAAAATATTTTAAGAAAAGAAATTAATTAGATAAAAAATCGTTGCCTGTAAAATAAATATATTGAAAAAACTATCAGTTTGGCCGTAAAATTGTAATATGCAACTATAGTAATCATGTAAATAAATATTAAAGTTAATAAAATGTTTGTATTTACAGTATTACAATTAATACAAGATTTAAGTATACGTAATTGATAGTGTTCTGGTATGCTGAAAATTCTAACCTATACAAATCAATATAACTATTTAAAAATATAAGTAAAAATATCAATTTTTGTAATAATCTTTAGCTTCTTACAGGGCTAAAATTCTGCTCAGTAATACCGATATCTTTCTGAATACTATATGATACTGAACTGAATCTTTTATTATAGTTGTCTATATATCATGCTTTAAGTTGTGAAGAAAAGTAATTTAAACTACGTCCTTTCTATCTGACATACTATTTACTAAAATTGCTCATAATTCCTCGATATTCAACAATTCTTTTCCAAGTTTACACAAATGCTTCTCTAACATGTGTCATCTTTTTCTGTAGTTTCAGTATAATATAACACGAAAATCAGCATGTATAAGGCAAAAAAACAGGTAAGGAGAAATTTGAGATTTTTTAGAAAAACCTTTAATCTTCCCAAAGATATTTTACTGGAGTTACTAAAGAAATTCTTACAAATAATTATGCACATTAAACATTACACATTTCTGAAAGTTTCATCTGTTATCAGTATTCTGTAGGGGGTGGACAAAGACGTTTTTAATCTTCTGTCAGTTTGAACGACCCTCTTGCTAGGGACCAGATCTTCAATGAAATGGTGTGTCTGTTCTTTACATGTTCCAAGTTTAGAGGCAGTCAGTTAAAACCATTCCGGAGAAATTCTAAAAATGTATCACAAGTGTCAATTTGGGCATATGGTGTATTTTATTCAATGAGTGTAATTGAGTTCGTCAGTAAAAAAATAATAAAGTATCAGATTCGTGCCAGCATCTCTTTGCCACGGTCGCACGGAAATATTGCTAGCATGTCGTTACAGTTTTCCTTCCACCTTTCCTGTCATGAAGCTTCAAGCTTGTAGATGCTGTGAAGAAATATTTGTCAAACCTCTTCAATTCGGTCCAAAAATGAATAATCATTGTATACATCCTTGTGAAGTTCTATGGTTCACCGATTAACTTGTGATCACGACTCCTAGGTTTACACAGTAGTGATATTTTTCCATGTCTTCCCACATTTCATTTTCTATTACCACTTAATTGCGTATGAAGGAGCTCTGCCATAATGTATATTTGACGTTATAAAGTCTTTGTCAGGAACCGAATTTGAAATGCCATCTTCAGGTTGTTTTATTAAATTACTGTGTGGTTTTCTTCCCACTCTTAATCGACAAAAATATTTCACTGGTTTAAAACTGGCTCCCACTTTGAAAGAGGGTATGTATTTGCCGGCTCCAACGACGAACTCAATTTCCATCGTTTCTTTTTCAGTGCCCCAGCCTCTCATACCCGGGGTTCTTGCGATACCATGAACGCCTCAGTGCAGTATTGGCCTGGCCTCCACACCTAATCCACATCTGAGGGACCATGTACCTGTGAATTCGGGTATTCTGCTTCCTGTTAAACATTCATTGGAAGCTTTTGGGAATATATGTCAAGGAATGCATATGAATTCAGTATGGTTGGGGATCTTTCAGTCAGACATGTATGATGATGAGCTATAGGCACAATATACCTCAATACATTGATTGGACAAAGATGCTATTAGGTAAGTGTTTTCGCTAGTCAGACCATGGGTATTTGACAGATACTGTACATTTCTCTTCTGAGGGAAAAGAATAAAGGCCTGGCCTTTATATGTAGTATGATTCATCAGACTTAGCTTCTTTGATCCTCTCATTCATTTTCAAGCATTTGACAGACATCAACACTAGGGCAGTCCAAAACTAATGTGTGGCTCTGGTGAATGGGTTTTAGAGTACTTGCAAACTAACTGTAGTGATAATCATGGGAAACCGGAATTATGTAATAGTACATACATATTTTTTTATGTTTAGTTAACTGCTGTGGTAATTTCTCCGCTCAATTGTACATTCTGACAGTAGTGAAATTCAATGCATTAAGTTGTGTTGTAGAGATCACAGGCGTTATTTTTATGGCTGAAATACCGCTGATCGAGATCTCCCCTCTCTTTTAAGCCACAACAATTGTTTCTGTGGTCATTTCCTCCTCAATCTTGGTGGTCTACATCCACTTTATACATGAGTCGTACGAATTATATGAATAGAACCTAACATTGCGGTTTGCCAGCTCTCATAACTTCCACTAAAGACTCTCTTTTAAGCTACCACCGTATCTAATGAGGAAGAAAATAACATTTTGTCAACTTTTTTTCAAAAGAGCAATAATTCAGAAAAAACTAAGCTCAAGACTTATCTCAGTGTCACATTATTATTGTAGCTGTGCCTGGCGGTTGGAGTGGCAAGTTTTGAATCTGCTTGTCCATTAATTGGGATACAGATTGCTTACTTTAATTCATACAACCCTATTTTTCGGGCGCATTTCCAAACTGGAAGGGCCTTTGATGTACCAAGTGGTGAAGATATTAACTGAAATAAAAATATTTCAAAACCCATTGTTAAGAAAGTGGATGACCACTTTTGCAACTTCTTGGACCATTTCAAAGGATTCTCTCGCTTCTTTCGAAAATATGTTTACATAGTGTTTGAGTCAAAAGACAAAAAAATATATATAATTTTACTTATATTTAAAACAGACTACTAACCCTATTTACCCATTTCTGAACATGTGGAATGTTTCTATTGGACTCACAATGGTTCAGAAAGGCAGGGAATACATAAACAAAAGAACAAATGAGTGTAATGCGGTTTTCAAGTAAAATTCCTTATTTTTTCTTTTAAATGTATAAATTTATAAATGTTTAGTTATAAAAAATAGATTTGTATCTTTCATTTTGAAAGAATACATTAAATTCAATCCCAAATATGTTAATATTTTATTATAAGAGAAAGGGTGTGTTGCTGTAATGTAAATTTTTTACAGTATATAATAAGGACTATTGCTTTCATTGTTGCTTAATTTTTATTTTCCATTGACCTTACTTTCCATATTAACTAGCTGATAAGTTCTTACATTTATTTCACATTAATATATTTTATTTTTCATATATTTTTCTTAAACGTCAACGATGATGCCTCAATCTATAAATTATTAAAGAAATCTTGGAAGAATGATTGCGATAAAGTCTTGCACAATAATCCTTGTATTGCAAAGATAAGCTAGAAAACTTCGTTGTCTCTTAAAATATTAACATTTATGAAACTGGATATCTACATTTGAAATTTTTCAAAAAAATGAAGTAAATTACAGACATATCCGTCAATTTAACTCCACTAGTATCTTGAGGGATGTATTAAAGTGATGAACTTTCTACAGATGAGTAGAAAATTTCAATTTCACTGATAATAAAGTGAAGAAGACAGAGTGGAATTCTTAGACATAATGGAAGAATTATTCAGTAGCAAAATAAATCATATATATCAATTTAACTCTCAATGTACAAAAATAAAAAGAAATATATATTTAAAATCAATGAATAAAACTATAAGAGAAACAAGCTGTGTTTTTTACATACACAGGAACCATTCCTTAATGTATCCAAAACTGATGGTAACTAATAACATTTAAGTTTTGATGTACTAATATTGAGTATTAACATATAAATAAAAAGTCATATAGTGAGAAAATATTAATTTGTGATACTAGTAAAACACAGGGAAGTTAATACAAATAATAAAGATTTAGCCACTTTTTTCCAATGTTTTCGTTTGCAGAAAGGGACACTGAGATTCTCTACAGAACTACAGTTTGTGACCTGGGAGGTAAAACTCAATTAATCATTGAAATACAGAGAACTTCCTTTGCCTCTTTGACTCAATATTGAAGTTAATACTTTATTTCTGTTCTGTTACAACCATATATGGACCTATCTTTTTTTACTGGGTTCCACAAATTGATTATATTCCACCTCAGATTTTAGATTTCAGTTGAACACGTTTAGAAACAAGTTAACTTCTTCTCTATATTCGTGAAAAAGAATTATTAAGAAATTATCTCAATTAGCTGGAGAAATTTTTCCAAGAATCAAACAAATAAATTCTTTTTTTTCCACACTAGTTTATAAATTCTACTATACGATTAAATCAGGAAATATATATACCTGCTTTGAAATCGGAGGACCACTTTCAAGATTTTTCTATAAATTACTAACTCAGGTTCATAAGGAACTCTACAAAATGATACACTCATTGCGGAGACCCATCTCATTCAGCAGCGATACCTCCACCCGCGCAGCTGTTTCTTTTCCCTCTTCCGCTTCCTTCCTGAAGCTGGTGCCGAACAGCTGATTTAGTGGCATGCCACGTGTGATTGTAAATATAAAGATATAATCATAGCAGTAGTCAATTTAATGAAGGGTCAGGTACCTGAGCTAAGTCTGGCTTCTGAGACCCGTTGGATCGAGGATCAAATTAGAACAACATCACACCCCGATGCCTGTCGTATTACAGGTCACTGAACAGGTTAAGTGGGTATGAAGACATTGACTGTGGAATCATTTAAAATTAACATTACATATTGGCTTGTTACAGTGCCTATAAGAACATACACCAAATTAAATAAAATACATATTACGAGATAAAGAGGTATACTAAAAACAAATTGAAGGGTTGGATGCAGAAATAAAGAAAAACAAAAAAAAAATAAAGAGAATAAAGTAAGACTATCAATATACTGACATTTTTACGTTACTTGATAATAGCCGGACCCTGGACAGAGAGAAAAAAACTTAACATTCATCAATGGTCGCATGCGATAATGGAAAATCATATTTAAAGAAAATTAGGCCACTTGTAGTTTGTACACAACACATTATGATTCACAATTTAGCAGTCACTTCAATCAACGCCCACTCCTCTTCACTGTCATAAGAAGGATAGCTCGAGGCTCAAGGCCGATTCTAGGTAGATTCAAGCATGAAAATGACCCATAATGGCTCATTTTATAGGACCTCAGTAAGCCCAAATCTATGGGATCAAAGGGTCCCACCCATCGGTATGTTGTGGAGTATCAAGAGGGGACGCGGTGAGTGTTATCCTATTCATACAACCATGGCTCAAGAGCAGGAGGTCTATTCACAAAGAATTCCAATTTAGTTTGAAAATTTATTTTACAGTCCAATTTATTTCTCTAAGTTCATTAATTTGCTTTATTTAATGAACTTAGAGGAATAAAAATGTCTAGGTGCATACTGGCAGGAAGATACAGCTACCATTTCTTCTTTCGAATTTATTTATAAACCAAGCTTTTAGATGGCAATAAATTATCTAAATTACCTTTTTTGTGGTTGCGTTTTATCGAAAAAAATGTTTTCAAGGAAATTGTTTATGTATGTATGCATTAATGACGATTAGCTACTTTCTTGAAATACGCCAAGGCAGATGGAAAAATTTATTTGAGAAAAAAAAGCTTAAAAGGTAGTAGAATAGAGGGGGTTCGAATCTAAAGTGAAGCAAGTGCGTATTTTGGATTTTTCACTAAGCCTGCCATGGTAATGCTATATTTTGATTGTAATAATAATTCATGTCTTTAGTTCAATTTGTAGCCACTAGGTAGCAAGGATATTGTTATTGCTACTAACTGTTGAACTACTACTACAGAAGTTCGCTGTTATTTTAAATTCAACCTTGAGAATTGTTTTCTCAGGATTCAGTCTCATGGACTTGATTCACTTTAAATTTAAACTCTCCGTTCGCGAAAGTGAGTTTACATGAAAAACACAAAGGATGTTTCAATTACCTTTTGTATTCATAAATTTAACAATAATATTTGTATTATCAGTTAATTACGAATTTCAAGAAAACACATGAAAAAATTTAAATGAAACTCTTTCAGCAATAAATGATTTCGAAATATATGGAAATTACCTTTCAGCACTTCGGAGAAATGAAATATAAATTTTAAACAAAAATATGGATTTAATTCAAATCTCTCTCACTGTATGCTAAGAAAATCCTACATGTTCCTGAGGCAAACAAAAGAAATTGTTCTTAATGTGCATAAAAAACTGCTCTTAATTACATTCTTTAGAAAGAAAGTGAATTGCATTCATTTTCTTTGTAAGTAGCATTTTTTGAAATTTGTTTTCTTAACACTTTCTTTAAATTATTTTGATTTTGATATTTAAATATTATTTTGTATATATCTTTATTTATCTGAATAATTGGTGCGTATAATTTTTAGTCCATTAAAATCAATTTAATTCCTTCAGATATGGATTTTTTTCGGAAGTGAGGCTTTGAGCGATTTTTTTTTATAGTTTGGGTTTTTTATATCATTATTTTTTTGTGACTGCAGGGTAGCATTAAAATATGAGACTTATTTCTTACAAGAGCCTTTTCAGAGGAAAAATGGAACAATTTAAAAATGCTTTTTTTATTTATTTTTCATTCATTGCTTTTTAGAATTAATCATTTAATCCCCTATCAAATAAATGGTGGAAAGCTATGCAAATCACTGAAAGTAACTATTCTAACATAATTGTAAAATTGGATACAGGAAGGAAATAAAGATTTAAAACTTATCTCTAATCATATGAGTAATGTAATCGGGAAAGGGAATCACTTAAGTCAGGTAAGTAAAAATATCAGGCAAACGGATTTTCGATTCAATCATAGAGAACCGGATTTTAGATTCAGCGAATAAAGAATCTAATCTGAGCAAACCCGATGCAGAAGATCTTAGAACATAATCAATGTGTAGATGAAAAAATAATGTATGTAATTTTGAGCAACATGAACAAAGACAAAGGGACACAAAATGAAATATATGAATATTTGTGTAAGACACATTGTGGAATGAGTTTTGTGTTCTCTTGCAGAGATCTGTTCTTTTTTTTTATTTGTGTTTTTTTTTTTGAGTTTTTGTGTTCTCTGCAATAAAACGCAATGTAGTATTCAGCTATTATTATGCAGTGAAACTTTTACTTAGAAGATTGCCATAAACGGTCTTATCTGTTCTCACTTCTAATGGTGTCACTGAAACGTCCTACTGTATGAAAACAGAAGTAACCACAGGCAAATTGGTCTTGATAAAAACTTCATTATTACGTATCTGGAAGTTCTGTGACGGCTCTGTTGATTTTTCTGCTAATGGTTTGAGTAATAATTCCTAAGCGGGTTTTCAAATCTATCATAAATTTTAAATTTATTTCGCATTTTAAAATTTATTTAAAGCGCGAAAATATACGACGGGAAGTGCTTTGAGGCATAGCTCCTTCTCCCCACTCATCACAAATCGCACGAATAGCTTCGGCAGTCTTAACATCTCAATTAAAGCTACAAGCAAATATTGTCGAAAAGTCTAAGTCAAAAACTACATTATCTAAATCAGGCAGAGTGACTTAGATCTTGTTGTTTATAAGCAGCTTGCAAGTTCTCTATGAAAATTTATTAAATTTAAGAAATATTCCATTATTTGGGGTCAAAAACCATTGCAATTTTAAAACTTCAGTGTAAAAGGAAGTTCCACTGCATTTTAAAGCCAAAAGAGATAATTAATTAATTGCTATATTGCAAAAAGTGGGAAACTTGAGTTTATCTCATAAATCTATGAGTAATGAATTAACGTGAGTTTGTTCTATTTTAAGATTTAATGATTTCAATATTTAAGGTATCCGAACACGTTCGAAAGTCGATTTTCGACCAAAATTCCAATTTTTTAATTTTTGATGTTTTCGATAGTTCATTCATTTACCTTCCTAAAACATATTTACTTTTGTCGGTACGTTAATTAGAAGATGAGATATTAATTGTTTTATAACAAACCGAAAACCGGAAGTGGGCGTTTAATTAGCCGAAAGTTGTCATTTAAAAGGACAGAAACCTGTCAAAAATTCTTTTAAACTGCTTTCTTGCAAGCTAATATGATGTCAGTATATTTTTAGGAATTTTTTTTAAAGTTTAGATACTTAATTTGAGCGCGTGGAAAAACTAAAATTTGATTTTTCTCAAAATTAGATTTTATGCATATTTTTCAAACTTCAAACATGATAACTCAAGATATTATCATTCGATTGTTCTGAAATTTTGTGAACACTTTCTTCAAATGTTTCTCTAGTGAATGTACTAGAATAATGTATATTGTAACAATATTTTTTAAATTATGATCTTTTATTTGAAAAATGACATAGAAAATTTGCTGAAAATCTTATAATGATTGTTCGATTAACTTTAAAATTTTTATTTATCCAAAGAATGTTAAGATTCTAGTACAAGCACTAGTCCATAGTATGTAGTTTATTTTAGTATTAGTTTTATTTGAATTATTACAAAAGTTTGACCTGTAGCATGTTTGAAGTTTTGGGGAATTTCCTCTAAAAAGCAGCAGAAATTCAAGAATTTTGTAAATTTGTAATAATTTATACTCAAAAATCATACGCTAATATTAATCTTTATTAAATTCGAATCTAAAAAAAACATATTTTGCTGTTTCTATTTCACAATTTAAGAAAAAAGTGCTCCGAACGTGTTAGGATACCTTAATACTGTATAACACAACATAGAAAATACAAGTAAAAGTTGGCATAATGGCAGGAATAATGCTAACTTTCCCCAAATAATCCTGCTTTATCATTTTAACAAATGTAATTTTTGGTGTAAACTTTTGTTAATTTTGTTTCCAAACCATAAAAAAGTTCCAGACTGGTTTCATTCTTTCTTCGTCTGAAAGTACCTGCCGTAAAGGAATAGCAGTTTTCTGTTTCACGGTCAATAATTCCTATTTAAGACTCTTGAAGAAAAGACTCATTCGGAGGTAGACTTTGGGGCAACGAGATAACAGGTGCTTCTGATGATCAAGCTTCGATTCTCTTCCGAAAGTTTTTGTGGCGGAAGCATTGGAGAGATAATTTTGTCTTTTAGGCACTCTAACTTACCGATCTGGATTAAATATTTCTATAGATTTCAGCTATTTCTAATAACTGGTAATTTTGTTGTAATTTAATCGTTTGTTGAAAATTTTTGTTATTTAATTTTTAAAGCTGTGATTATGCTTCGTTCGTTTAATGCGTATAATTTCAAAATTAAGCAAGTTATTGCTTCAAAGGAACTTTTATTTATTAAGTGAAAAAGTTTAGTTTTAGAATATTGTGGAATGAAATTATAAGTTGTATATGTTTAAAAATGTGTATCCAAAATAAAAAAAAAACTTATCTGGTATCCACTTCATTTTGCTGTCACATTATATTCTGAATAAGGTTTAAATCGCATTAATTCATTCCATAATTTTTTATTAATAGATTTAATTCATTTTCTTCAGAATATTATATGCTTTCGAAAAATTACATGGCATTTTCTATTGTTTTGCTCTGTAATTAAAGTTCGAACGTTTTTTCACAGATATTTGATGGAGAAAATTTTCCTGAAAAATATAAATTACGTACACAGTACAGAAATAATTTTGAAACTATTCTTCTTTAAATGAAGTGGAAATAAGTTGTAAAATGTAGTTCAAGGGTTCGACAATATGGTTAATAATTCACATGTAAATTAACGTCACTATAGTTTAGGAGATGCTAAGTTAGCCAATATTTACTTTAAAATTCAAAAATAAATTCCGTGGACCACAAACTCACTGGCTTTCATGGACTAGCGAGTTGTACTCTCTAAGAATATGACAGCGATCAAGTATTTCACTTTTCTGAAGCAAATATAGATTATGAGGAATATGCCAACAAATACAGAAAACGAAGATGAATGAAAAATCTCTATGATAATCGTCATTTCTTTTTGACAATGTAAAATTTCCACAGGATAAATTGATTCAGGAGTATTCCCAATCACGATATCTTCAGCATATTCTATATTTGGCTCACTAAAATTAGCCTATGTAACTTGTTAAGTTTTTGAGTTATAGCTTTCACATACTAAGGAATAGAAATATCAACAGAGGGTCAATCCATTTCAAGTATTTGATTCAACCATACAACCAAATTCATCCATGCTATGCACTGCGTTATCGATTATCGTGTTCGCACGCACACTGACGGACAAATTTTCCGTTGACGGATTACGTCCAATAATTGATAGAAATATAAATTTGGATATAATAGTTTAATCCAAATTTAATTCGTCTATTTTGATACATTTTTGAGTTACCGTGTTCATAAATCGACAAACATAGGTCATGAACAGTTTTCTCGTATTTACGAAGGTCTAATACACGGAGATTCATCAAAATCTCGATGTCGAATTTCGGGACGATTACAATATGTCTTTGCATATTTCGTATATAGGGGGAACACGGGGACATGGATACACTTTTTTTTGGAAATCTAAAAAATAATTTTACCAACGGAAATAATTCGAACTAATATTCTATAGTTATGCATTTGCTAATCTAATATATGATTTCAGTCAAGTTTTGGTCATGAAATAAAAAAATATTTATTACGCTTTTTACTTAAAAATGGATTTGTTTCAATCTGCCCCATCCAACGGGTACATTGATACACACGGAAATATCGAAAATAATGATGTTTAATATGTCTGGGATCAAAATAAAAGGTGTTTTATCAATAAATTTTATATTGCAAATCAAGGTTTAAAAGTTTAACAAAGTAACAAAATTTATTTTAATCAAAATTCAACATTTTTAATGAGACTTGAAAAATTAAGCAAAAATGCCTCAGAAGCTAATTTATCTCTACAAATAATAAAGGAGAATGTGTGTGTGTATAAAAGTACTTTGGAGGGAGAGAAGTGAGCTTCGAAGCCGTTTTTTGAAATTTTATTTAATTAAAAATTAAGGGAAATTTTCGCGTTCCTCCGTGATGACTTACGAAAATAATATAGCACAAAAATAGTTTTCACACCATCTGAAAATACAAAAACTTATCAATTCGATGATATTAATTAAGTTTCCGTACATTTTTTTCCAATTTTAATAAATTTGTAAAAATATTTTAAACCTAATTTACATTAATACTTTGCATATTTGCAATGAAATTCAAACCGTGTTCATTATTTAAAACAAGTACTTAGGTTTGTGTTTCTCTTAGATAGTTCATTTTTACGATTTTTCCATTTCTGAAGACGATTTTGCGAAGTAGTTGCTGTTAAGGCGCATTGATACACACAAAAAAATGTGTATCAATGTGCTCCGGAGTCAACTGTGTCATTTTGCTCCAAGAGACGTTTTTACTTAAAACAATTGGTCACGCAAAATCAAAGCTGAAAAAACCTCAAAACTTAATATAGTTTAAGAAAATAAATGTTTTTTCCTGCCTTTGGAGTAGATTCCCTGACAAGAAAACGTAATCAGTGAAAGAAATCACACAACACGTACTTAGAGTAAAATTTACTTCGACTAGAAGATTAAAGGTTTGATTCATTTGTAAATAACCTCTTGACTTAACATGGTCGAGTGTCATATATATGAAAAGATATGAACATCTCGAGCCATTCCAATTATCAAAATTTAAGAACTGTATCAATATTCCCGCGTATCAATCTTCCCCAACTCCCCCTATTCAGACGGATACTCTGTTCTCCCAAAGCATCCAGAGAGTTACATATTTCGTATATGAGAAAGGAAAAATACTGTTGCATATGAAACGCCTTTAAAATTAATCATAAGAGATGCTGTGAGGATATATTTGTCATATAAGATTGAAAGTAAATAAATAAATGACATTTTGTTAGATAATTCCCGCTGAATACTGTAAACAGTTATATTTCATCTGAAAGAAATCAATGTTGGATTAGAGCTTGACGGAGAGAGTTACGGCTTTCTGTGGTTATCCAATGACATTTATGGTTTGCTATTACACGGAAAAATAAAAATTAAGTAAACAAGTCTCAACTTTCTGTTATATGTCAAACAGTTTCATAAATCTGATTTTTGTCCTTAATATAGATGGGTAGTTAAATCCCTCACATATCTTAATATATATATAAATCTTTGATTTTTTTATCTATGTATTTTAATTTTTTTCCAGACTGTTTTGCTTTCCATGTTGTCTTTGTGCTTGTTTCTTGTCCAGTGTATGTTTCTTTTTTCATTATTATTTATTTTTGTCCCTATTATATATTTTTGTACTTTCGAAAAAAAAATTCACCTCCATCCATCCAAACCGGAAAGAAGCCAAAAAGCTCTAAACACGAGGATGCAGGTGGTGTAATGTAATGTTCTTTCAAAATGTGACTACACCAGTTAGTATAGAATTTGACGTTTATATGTAATTTATATATTAATTTAACTAAATCACTTGTGTTTTATTTAATTATATATTTAAAGAAATGAAAATTTAAAGTACTTATATCTGATCTATGTTATCATTCTTTTTGTAACGCCAACCCTTTAAGTATAAGAAGCATCTAATACAATAAATGAATATGGACCATTACAGTAAGTAATTAACCATTTAATTATGCAATAATCCCTTAAGAGTACCGTATAATCTAATAGTAATTATTTTAATTCATACCAATAAAAGAAAATTGCAGCTCTTATCAAAGGAGCAATCCTTACGATGCTTATTAAAATCCTTTGCGTTTTCCTGCAAGCGGCGATTATAAAATTCAAATCATTTTGAGAGGACTGAATTTGAGATTTAATATTTTTTTACTATATGCAATTTAGGAAAATAAATCTTTATTATAACAACACCATATTTAAGGATGCGCATTTTTAAAGGAAATTGTAAAGCGTTAAATATCTCACTTTATATTCATGAAATCCAATCAGGAAAGTAGAAATAAAATAATTTTGAAAATAAAGTAACTCTCTAGAATAGCTTAAAGTAAATAGTAAAGTCAGAAATAAAGTATTCTAAAATAAAAAAATTTAATCACTGTTTTTTAGGAGTACTTAAGCATTATCGCAATTTAAGACGGAATATGATCATGAAAGAAATAATAGAAAAAAGTTTCATTCATTTTAATTACTAGCTTTTGATGAAAAAATAATCATTTCTCTTTAATCCGCAATTTCTTGTGAAAATTAATTTTTTGTTTACTCTCATCGGATTTCTTTATTCTAATTTTTTCAAAAAATGTATCCGCTTTTCTTTTAAAGTATTAAAAATGGAACATTATTTAAATAATATTTATTATAAAAGTACAACTGCATCAAGTAACAAATTAGAGACCAAAACTTTCTCCAAGGAAGCTATAATTTTCCACTTTCTTCTGCAATCTATCACTTTCTATTTCTGGTCACTTATACAATATTATCACATTTCATATGTTACTGGATAAATTTCAAAAAGTTCGATTGATTTGAAATAATGTAAATTCATATTCTGTAGAATATTTTTTATACAGTAAGTAATATTCATAAGAAAAAAGTTAACAAAATAGCTAAATATTAACTTTTCAATTTGAGACACTTTGCATTGATAAACATGCAACGTGACTTTGGGAATGATTGCAGCTTTGCTCTAAAGTACCATTAATGATATAAATGGTGCTAGACTTTCTCATCATGTTAAATGATCTGATATCAGTTATACAACATTCGATTCCTTAACGCTTGAAGAGAAGGAACATAGAGACACATTAAATCAGCAAACCAGAGTGACTCGTGATTGGAAATGGGATCTTTTAATGCAATATCTTGAGTACTGGTTTGGAAATGTAGAAATCAGTATTCAAAATCCATGCTTTACTAAAATGCCGTGAATGCGGAATTTATGATTCGGTTTGTAACTGAATGAATATGGTTTAGAAATAGCGAATTCGTAACCGCATTACGAAATTTCAATACAGCCTAAAAATTTAAAATTATTCTGGATACCACTTTGTAACTTCCAGATTTCTGATAGTAAATTTACAGTTTAAAACCCATCGAAATTTCGAATGAACGTTCAGTCAAAGCCAAAAGTTTATGTTCAGTGCATTGTTTTGCTGACTTTAATTTTTTTTAAACTTCAATTGAAAAGAAGGAATTATCTAGTAGAAATAATTTTTTGTTGTTAGGCAAAAATTATATTAATGAAGTATAATAATTATTCTATATATTTAAATAATGGGGAAAACTGAAAAACGATTCCTCCAGCCCCAACCACTGGACCGATTTCGCCAATTTTAATTTCAAATGAAAGTTCCTGACCCTCAGATACGTTACCACTGTACGCCTGTAATTCACCGACCTATATTTTCGATATATGTCACAAAATAAAAAATTCAAGAGTCTCTTACCCTCAATAGCATAACGGATTTCGCTAATTTTTTACTGATAACTTTGAATGATAAATTGTTGATAAGTAATAAATTTAAGTAAATAAAAAATATTTCCTTTATGAAAAAGTCTTGGGGAAGGTTTAATTTTTAATTTTTTAAACTTCAGTCTGAGAACGGACAACACGTTTCGCAATGAATAGTTCTGCTGATCAGCGGGATTTCCAAATAAAGCTAAAAGGCGTGCAAGTTATTTGAGAGAAGAGCCCGAGTTTATCACTAACAATACCAACTGAAAACGAGCATATGGTCGTAGAAAATGATTGAGAATTTCAGCATTTCTATTCGATAAAATATAAATCACTTATTTGTAATTAATATTCGAAAAATGTGTTACTCTTTACAGGAGCTTCGATCATTCATTTAAACTTTATAACTTCCCACATTTTACTACTACTTTCTTTTTACTATTCTACCAAACGTTCCTACTTAATGTTCAACATTCGTTCTCATTTGTTTCACACTAGTGCATTTTAACCATACTTTTTTGGCTTTGTGCACCGGCTGGATAAAGTTGTACCTAAACATATTACTACTTCAAAAACTTTTCTGAGCTATTTAAATTAAGAATTCTGAAATTTGTTTTATTAAGGATAGCATTTCAAAACAATTTTTTAAACCATGATGCAGGCATCGGAAAGGAAAAATGTTTTCTTCCATTTCCAGTCATTGGGAAATCAGATATATTTCCTCTTTTAACCACTAATAATTCACTGTTCTTATCTTCACTCATTAAAGCTAAATTCAGTCCATCTAGTTCACTATCATGTATGAACTGGATGGATTGGCTTG
>BGPR01000515.1:22649-70191 GCA_013235015.1 Araneus ventricosus
TGTAATCCAAGTCAAAGATAGTCCAACCAAATATTAAGGTAAGCGACGTTTTTTCATGACATGTAGTGTATTTGTGGATATAATACCAGAGATAATATTCCCCAACATTTTTCTGTAGGCAAAATGTGAATAAACTTTCATCTAGTCTTATAAATAAAGGATTATCATGCGGGAAGAGGTAATTTTTTTATCTTTTCTACTTTAACTGTCGAGGAATCCAGATAATATATATAAAAGAATAGTATAGTCTAGAGCGTTGTTCAAAAGGAGATTGTTTCGCTTTTTAATGTTTGTGAAGAGATTAAATTCCATTTCATGAAGATGAAAATTATTTTATTCTAAGATTAAAGTGAGGTGTTAAACCTTTTTAATTGACTTTTAATCTTTTTCAAATATCTTCTTATTTTTTTTTATCTTAGTATTAAATTTAACGATAACTCTAGAAAAAATTAAGTACATTTTTCTGAACTCTAATTGTAAAATATAACAGTTTTATATTAGCCTTTTTTGCATATGGAATATTTTACAGTTATCCATGAAAGTTTATTTTGGTTTACCTTACCTAGAAGTATGTATTTTTGAAAATTGAAATCAGCAATAACTTCCAGACAAACGATGCTTAATTCTGAAAGGTAAATAAAAATCCCATTGAATTTCAGAAATGATAACCGCAGTTCGTGCAAGTTAAATCATAATTTGCATTCTTAAAACCTTCATTCAATATGAAATATCTACATATTCTTTGTAAGATTTGCAATTACATCTTGCAAATATAATCCATATTTTTAATGAGCGGAACCTTATTCTATAATTTAAATGTACGTAGCTATATGTTAGCAGTTTCAAGCTTTTTAATCATATTTGAGAATACAAGTGGAATAATGTAATCATAAGTTAATGCCTTAGTAATATAAGTCAAATTTTATACTAATAAGAATAGTTAAAAGCGAAAAATTGACTGTTTTTCAATTTTAAATCAAGATTCATATACCAACCTCAATTTTCTTAATGCGATTTTCACATATCCTATGGAAAAGTGCTTTAATCATGTATTGAACTTGAATGCATGTGAGGAATGGCACTTACGGTAAAGAAAATATATATGAAGATATCTGCAAAGGAACAAGTATTCAGTGAATAAATGAAGAGGTAATAAATGAACACAAAATCAGTACCAGAAACAATAATTTTAGAGCAAGTAGTTATTTCCAATTTATTTTCCTCTTTTTGTACTAAAAATACCGACTGTCTTAAACGTTTATGATTCTTTATTCTCACAATAGATATCAAACTATCAAAAGATCAAATCGAATCAAGTGAAGAGGGATTAAAGTATTTTTCTTACGAAATCTTGAGAACATAGCTTGCGTTTGGTGCGTTTCTGTACAATATAAAGAGATCATACAAAAATCCTGCATGGCTTAGGGAACCCTCACAGGAATTTCAAGTTTTACAGGATTTTACTTCTTTCGTTTATTGTTTCATTAATGTTTCGTAATTTTGCTTCGTTATGGACTTGATAGATGTGATGATGATCCGCGTTTTTCTGTACTCAGAACATAAGGATCACTCTTGCGCTCCACTTTTTCAACCTCCATCACAGCAAGACTAAGGCTTTTGTGATTACGTACACTTACTGATCTCATGCCCATTAGTAGGTGATCATTTTAAGTTTCCAGAATATAGATTAACTTAATTGCTCCATTCCGTTAAAAAAATTCCTAAAGCTCAGGGTTGAAATTGGAAACCCTGAGTTGGAATCTCAACAGCATCAAAGTGTTCTCTCAATAAATTTTTTTAGATGATCGTTTGTGCTGTCAGCCCTTACAAGGAACAAAGGTAAACAAATTAATATAATCTATTTTACGTAGTTGAAATAAATAACTGAAACTTTCATTATGGATTGATTTTGATAAATCAGCATTTTGGTGTTTCAATGTTGCTCAAGAAAAGAGAATGCATTGTGTCCTTGACTTATTTTGCTTAACTATTTTAATAACCTGACTCCTGTAAAAATCTGTAAGTTAAAAATTTGCAAAAGCATTAATTAGATTCTTTTTTACTTTTCAGAAATTATTCATTCATGACAAATATATGTGTGAGTTTTACTATTATAAATAATTGATGGAAGTATTACTTAACTTCCTTCTACTACAGAAAATAAAAAAGAGCTATCTTCTTAAGACATGCAAAAAATAATTCTTCGACTTGAAAAATTATACTTTTTCTAGAACAGTTCTCAGTTTGTTTTTAAATAATTATAGAAAAAATGTCCAATCAGTCGAAGTATACAAGAAACAATGTTAGCCTCTGATAAAAAATTTCAGAAAGAATGATTATCATGACAATATTTTATTTCTTTGCCCCTTAAGTATAAGAACCAGTCAATGTCCAGAAATGGTTTTAAACGAAAATAATTTTACAATTCTTCAACAAAAGGACAAATTTCATATATTTACACATATATATATATATATATATATAATGATAAAAGAAACACTTTTCAGTTCAATATAAATAGGCTACCTCTTTGGAACAGCAATATCAGTATTCAAATTTATAGCAATATCGTCCTGAATTATATTCATAGAAGCACTATTTTAGTCACAAACAGTAAAACACTGAGGTCATATATTGATACATTTATTGAAAATGCTTTGAGATATGGATTACCTTTAATTTAATAGTCTTTTAGATTTATTTTGATGTGATCATATATGATGGAATTCACAAAGATTTCACTACATAGGTAGATGGCGCCATTAAATTAAGAATAAGATAGCATCATTTTTATTTTTAAGTACATTTCCAAAATAATATATATTATTATAATGGGTTTAATTTAAATTTATAGTTAAATTTTTTAATGATGTTTAGTATAGTATTAATAGATTATTTAGTATAGTAATTAATATAGAAATAATATTTTCACTTTAAATGCGGAACTGTCTTTCAGATAACGCCCATGTCCTTATAATATTTAAGACTACGAATTGTTATGCATTAAGTTATATCTTCTCGTTTCTTATCTTGAAAGATTTAGGAGATTTATTCTCCTACTTTTTGTTTTTCCAACAATTGGCTTTCGCAGAGGGTTGGCGCCACAAATTCGGATTAATGCGACATAATCGATTCCCAAGATAGATTGGTATTTGATTGTTGGAATTCCAATTCTGGGTTGTTTTTTTCATAGTAGTAATAATCTAACTAGTATTAACACATTAGTATATAATCTAACTATCTTTTGTATTTCATTTGTATGATTATTGATAAGGTAACATTATTTGAATTTTAATTTTTAGTTTAATATGTGTATATATTGAAAATGTGACATGTGCTTTGATTGTTTGAAAAATTTAACTATATATATATATAATTCTTCAAAATTAAGAAATTTAATTTTTGCTTTCCTTTTATTACTATTAATCCAAAATTTCATAAAAATCCTATTTCTTATCGTTTTATCACTTGTGGAACTTCTTCATACATGAAGCAACCTGGTTACATTTTCTTTAATCTGTTAAAAAAATTACTGAACGTCATTTGTTCAGAAGGTTTCACTTGGATTATTAACAATAATAAACCGGTTATTGATTTCATTCACAATAATAAGAACAGTATTTCTTCTATTGGGACTTTTGACTTCAAAGATCTTTTTACGAGCATTCCTTTAGCCACTCTTCGAGAGGTGCTTAACTCATACTTTTTTGATTACAAAAATATTCTCAATATTTCTTTTGAGTATTGGGATAAATTATGTAATTTTTGCATTTTTAATAATTTTATTTACAAGGGGAAAGTATTTTTCTCCAATCATATGACATTCCTCAAGGATCATCATTTTCTTCTATTACAGCTAACCTCTTCCTTCATTATTTTGAGAAGAATAATTTACTTCTTCATCCTTTAGCCTTCAGAATCGTAGATGATCTTATTGTTTTTAATCATGGATCATTTAATATTACGTGGCAAAATATTTATCCTTCAGCCTTGCTTCTTAAACAAACAAACTGTAATCAGTTTGAAGCGGATTTTTTAGATCTGGATATTAAACTTGTTGATAATAACTTTTGTATCGATATTTTTGACAAAAGAATGGATTTTAATTTTTGTGTCAACCGACTTTCATATTGGTCTTCTAATATTTCTATTAAGATTTATAGAAACACTATTCTCTATCAATTTTCTCTCATTAGATCTATTTGTTCGAACGAAATTTCAAAATCTAGACAATTAAAGCTTTTGTATGATCAACTTTTAAATAATGGTATTCCTGAAAACTTTGTGCGACGATATCTCAAGCAGTGATTACGGAGCTACTGACAAAGCCTCTTTCTCCTTATCTTCCTTTTCCTCAGTTTGGCAACAGCAATAACTTGTTTGGCGTTCATTCTCCTCGTGGTCCTCATGGACAAGCTAGCTTTTTCCTGACTATGGTAAGCGTATTTCGCTTTTATGTTATTATTTTTTATGTATACGGCTGTTTTATTTATTTTATTCTAGGTCTTTTGTATTCGAATTTTTGTATTTGTATTCGGATTTTTGTTTTTAATTCTTCTTAAATGTATTTATCTTTTATTCAAGAATTCTTCCATTTTTATTTGTCTTGTGCATTTAGAGGGGATGGCGGCAATTTTTAACGGCTTTCGTTTGTCGTTAGCAGAAAAAAGCACAAATTAATATCATGAGCGAGTATCTCTTCCTGACGAGCGGCTCTCTATGATATTTTTCAATTTTATTTTAGTTTTTGTCTATTTTTGGTTTTTGTCTATTTTTGCCATTATGTCTTGACTGTTTTTGAATTTTTGTCTTGTGTTTCTAAGTTTGTTTTGATATATATATATATATATATAATCTCTAGTTCTACTATTTTTTGAATAGAATTCACTGAAATTAAATAAATATTTAAAAATTAAATATTAAAGAAAGCAAAGTGCCAGAATTTAATGCGCGAAGCATAATAGGCCGTTAAGAAAGTGAGCATTATTACAGAACCAGCCAAAGAAGAAGAACGACCAATCGAAAATTGCTATTACATGTTTAGGCGCACATGTGTCTTTTTGTTCTCTTTTCTCCCGTGCACTAACCTTTTGAACTTGAATGACTGTTCGATATTGTTCCTGAGTATATCAAGGACAGGTATTGAAAGTTTTATCTCTAAACAATAAATGGAATTGAAAGAGCAGCGTTTTGAAAATTAATGAGGGGCATCTGTACACCGCGCAACTAATGGAGGGATATACAATATAATGCATAACCCGCGATTTCGAAATGAAAAATACTTTTATTATATTTTATATGTTATAGGAAAATAGCTTTTCTTGTGAAAAGGGGTATTTTTTATTCATTTTAAATTAGAAAAAGCATTATGAAATCTTCAATATCACAATTTCATATTTCATTTTATTACACGGTTTAAGGATTTGATGTTCAGGCATATTCTTATATAAAATTGTACACTCTTAGTATGACTATAAGATAAGCAGTTTAAGATGTCATAATAATATCATATTGAGAAGGGAACCAAATGTAAAGGGAGAATTAAAACTAAGAAAGGAAAGCACTTTGAGAAAAATGTTATGTAGTTTATCCAGTTTGGCATGGAATAGAAAAGTTTCTGGGCTTTTAAATTTGATAAAAATCGAACACGGTTGTAAAAGGATACTCCCGCACGAAATCGAATATCATTTTCAAAGCAAAATAAATAAGTAAAATTTCACATATTACATTCTAGCAGTGCAATATTTGAGGAAGCAGAATCAACCCTGTTCGCCGAAATAGCAAATGGAATTTGGGCGTTGGTACCGTTTTAGATTGAATTTCCTCTTCATACATGGAGATATTTCTCGATTCGTCCGGGTTGTTTCAAATAATGGGACCGGCTCTTCCAAAACTGTTACCTGTTAAAAGAGATTCCCTACATGGAATGGGGAATTCGAGAGGTTTTAAGCGGCATCCGGTTTCTTCTAGTCAATTTCACAAATATCTATGAAGATGGTGCCTGTTCAACTGCTGAAAAGATGAAAAAATGCAGTTTTGAGGAGGGGAGAATGTAGTATTTCGAGAAAATACTAAAAACTTTTTTTGTGGACTTGAATGTGTTTCGAAGAGAAAAAAAACGCTTGAGAGAGAGGAAAAGAACAGCATTTGGAACTAACTCTAAGTTAATGGATTGGTTCTAAGGAATAAAAAAATGAAAAACCAGAACAATAATTCGCAAAATGCTTCTTATGGTTCTAATTAGGTAGGATTAGGAATAGAAATAATGAAATAATTCAATAATTACTTATTTGGATATATTTAAGCATTAATGAAATATATTAAGCATTTTCTGGATTATATTTGCATTTGACTTGGATTTCATTTTCTCTACGCATTATCTTACTCCGATGAAAGTAGTAAATGAAGATTCTGAAAGTGATGCTCGTAATATATGCGATTTTGCTTAACCCTTTATATCAAGAATTAATTTACTGGCAGCTTTTGAATTTTAATTTTGCATCATTAGATACGTTTTGCAGCAGAATAGCTCCAGGAAAGAGTGAAAAGCTTTTATAATTAAATAAAATAATTGAATTAATAATTTAAAAAAAATTAATTCCTGCCTTCAGCTGCTATGTTGGAACTGCATGCTATGTGTCCTTGTGAATACCATCAGGAAATTAAGTCATAATATGAAGATATAAGCGTGTTTTAAATGATACTGTTCAGTTCCGACGGGATATAAGGCGGTAATGAGATGAGATAGAGATTTAAAACTGAACTTATCCAGTGATCGTAATCCTTTTATAATAAATGCAGAATTTTTATACTAGTAAAGATACGAAAGAGAAAAAAATGACTTTTCAAAGTTCTCAAAAATTATGAAAGATCTTTTGTATAAAACGTTACGTATGTGACAAAAATAAACTCTGAAAATTATTTTTGTTAGTAATAGGAATATATTTTACATTAGTATCCACCGGTAATATAATGTTTCTTTGCATCATTCAGATTACAAAGAAAAAAAACTATCTTTTAATAGCAATGATAAATTTCTTGGAAGCATATTTGTAACACAAGAAATATGCATCTGAGAATCGTGTTTGTTTTAAATATAAATATATCAAATAATATAAAAGTATGATACGATATAAACTCTATTTTTCTATGTTGAAAACATTTCTCATACGACGATATTGTGGTGAAAGAAACTGTTTTTCGAAAAAAGAAATGGATAAGCCATTCATGTCTCTAGCAAAAATGTAAATGAAAAAAAAACAGTTTTCAGTTTTTGCTTCTTATAATGCGTGCTATTTAATAAATACAATTTATAAGACTTAATCCACCTTTTCTTACCAAGACAGCTATATTTGGCTTTAGACATACCTTGATCTAATCTAAATTAGATATCACATTGTAATAAAATGAATTATTGTACAAATAGGCATCATTCCTCAATGAACAACAATGGCTGGGAGAAACGAAAGCTAAAAAGCAATCTTTCGTTCCAAGCCGTTTATTCAATCTTCAACTTTTAAAGGGTCTGAAAAAATGAGTATTATTGAGGATGCGTGAAAAAATTAAGCATTAGTGTGAGGTTACCTTATAGAAGAATTGTGAAAATGAATGAGAAAATTTCAGCCCTTTGATTCAATCCTTTAATTGCAGCATATATTCAGCTGTACTTAGAACGATTGTTTCTGCATTTCTTAAGACATTTGAATGTCCCATTATTTGTGTCTTGAGAGAAAATTGATATATACCAATTAAAAATATAACTCGTATAAGAAACAAAATTTGGATATCTTAAAGCTTGAGTAAAGACTATAAAACTAACAATAAAAGGTGGAAATTTCTGAGACAGACCAATTCAGCCTGATAAAAAAAGGAAGCCGTACAAAGTTTCGACTACCGAATAAACATTCAATGAAAAGGAATAAAAATATTAACCATTAAATCGGTCGAATTGGCCTTTTCTTTCCTGGATAAGGGAAACAAAACACACAAAAGCGTCTTTTCAGAGAAGATTCAGACAAAGTTAATCCACTAAAAGTACACTCGGAAGTACTTTATCGAAGAAATGGTACAACAGCTCTTGCCAAAGTAACAGGTTTGACAGTGGAATCAATAATTCCCCATCCGTGAATGAACTCTAGAAAAAGTTGAGCGAATAATCCATTGGCACCGAAGGCTAAAAGCAGCATTCGGGTTCTTTTTCATTCATTTATTTTCTAAGGAGAAAAATCTTGCAGTGTAGTTTGATCTTGATTATAGTAAGTACATTATAATGAAAAAGGTTTCTGGGAAACGTTGCAAAGGCATTTCGATTATAAATTTTAAAGGAAAATGATGATCAAATGCGAAGTGTTTAAAATTAATTATTATTAAAAGTAAAATATTTATTTCATTTATGATATCTTATAAGAATTTCAATACTTTCTTTAGTGTATTTTGTAAAAAAGTATTTTGACAAGGAAACCCATATAAACTTATGCAAATCTTGAGATAACATAAAGCAAGATGCTGATGTTTATGCTACACAATCGTTCCGTAGGACTCACAATTTTTTAAAAAAATTAAAAATTGCTATGTATATACATTACATTATTCCACCTGCATCCCCGTATTTAGAAAATTCTAAGTATGGAAATCAAACTACAAGAATATCAAAATCATATTGACTCTTTAATTTTATTTTCATTTAAAAATAGCGAAAACCAAGAAAAAGAATTGCATATTCTTATATTTTAAGATCATTAATGACTAACATATTTCTGAACAATCATGGAGTGTTTTGAATTCATCAAAATAATAATTTATATATTCTCTTCGTAAGAAAAGCGTTTAACATATGTTGGCTTTCTGATTGACATTCATAATAATTCTTCTCAGACTAGACAGGACGCCACCCCATGTTCCCGTACCTGAAGCCATTACAGAAACCCAACCGGTTGAGTGGACATGGGACAGCTCTTAGTCTACTAGACAAACATTTATTAGAACACTATAAAAACTATTACACTTCGTATCTGCATACAACGTAACATCGCTCAACCGTACTCGTACTCATCTCTTATTTTTAAATCAAATTCAAGAAAAGTCAAAATCTGACTGTTGCCACTTATCTGGTATCATACACTGTTATAACAACAATTAAATTGAAGTCATGTTTTTGTCAGGCAATAATATTAAATATGCTTACACATATAACCTGTCATTCTGTCATCTTTCTGGAATCTTTATTGAAAAAAATTTGAATTTAATCTATTTTGATAACATAAACATGAACACTGTAGCAAATACAAATGCTGTCAAATACAACCAAAACATTATTTAAAACTGTTACTCAGTTGGAAATACCGCTGTTAATCTGATTATCTCTTCTTCGCATGAGATTAATGTGTAGATACTTTTTTGCCGAAATTTTGGTATGTCTATAAATATGCTTATTATGGAATTTCAGGAATATAATGTGCGGAATTAACAGTGAAAGGCAAACAACGTTATGAATTTATTGCGGTACCCATTCCTAATTTCTATGATAATGCAGTAATAAGAAGAGTTGAAAGTTAAGGTAAAGTCCCCGAATTTCAACCGGTATATTCAATTCTATTAAAAATTTCCGTAAAATAAGCAAATTAGATTGAAGCGTTGTAAATGGAGTGGGTGAATTCTTTTTAAAAGAAAGCGTTGTATTAGAGCGTTGTATGTGTTCCGGTTAGAGAACATGTATTTAGATGTAGGCATCATCAATCAATTGTTTAAAAAATGACAAAAAGCCTTTGATTTTTTTAAAAAGAAGATTGGAAAACACATTATATCTTCAGATGAAAAAATTTTTTGTCTACATTTTATTATAATAATTTTTCAATACTCTAAAAATAAGGTTACAGGATTTTTTCCCATGAGTTGCCTCGATTGGAAGACAAAAAGTTGCTTGAACTGAACTGTTTAAATCAATGGGATTATAATCTTAAACTACAGGAATAGCAGAAAGCATTTTTCACCAGGAATAGTCCTCACAAATTGAGAGTGGAACAAATCAAAGAAAAAAATCAAAGAACAATAAAGCCATAAAATATTGGACCAAAAGGTATAAAATCGAAGGATACTTAAAATTTGTGAGGAAACAAAGAGAGAAGAGGAAATGATACAGTGTATAAAATGTCATACTTGTGTTCATGTATGTGTTCTGGTGTGCATTTGAGAATAGAAAAATATTTTTGCTTCAATTGTTCTTAAAGAAAATGGCGGTCTAATATGAGAAGTCAGTGGTCCGAACTGGGTAATAGGTTTCCTTTATTGGAGCGATGCCACAATTTTTTAGCTCTCTGTTCCTTTACAATTGAAAATAGGGAGACAATTGAAATTAGGCGAATTATTATCTTATCATAACGAACAATTTTTGCATTTAAACTTTTTTGATAGCTGCAATTGCTTAAAATTTATGAGCTGAAAAGTGATTTTCCCTCCCTTCTCCTCCTTCCCTCCCAACTTAAAGTAACTTTCAACCTATGCATGTTACCTCTTTTTGGAAAGCTCTCGTCAATTTCAGTCTCTTCCACCCGCTTTCATTCTTGCAGCTCTAATCCTTATGAGAATAGAGAGCGAAATGTTATTTTCCTTATTGTTATTAGTAGCGACGTATATGTATAAAGCTTTTGCCCGTGTTCTCTTGTGAATATTATAACTAGAGTAATTTTGATTAGATTTTAAACGGCGAGGTATATGTCGTAAGGACGGTGAAAATCTCGGCCGAAATCGCAGATGGGCTATCCAGCTCAAAGGGCGGTGGAAATGTTGGGGGTTGAAAATTTCATTTCTCCATACAATTCCTTAGAAGATATGAGCTAAAAGGCCATTTTCAATCCCCTCACCCAACTTATATTTTCCCCATAGCTCTGTTACGACTAAAGAGAGGAAAAGAATTTCAATTAGACGAATTATCAACTTATCATAACGATCAACTTTTATTTAAAAAGTTTTTCTTTCAGTCAGCTAGAATTGCTTAGAAGTTTTGAGCTGAAAAGCGATATTCAATTCCCCTCCCCAAATTTATCATTTCCCCATTACCCTGTTACGATTGAAGATAGAAAGAAAATTTCAATTAGGCAAATTCCAAATCCTAATACCAAAGAACAACTTTTATGCTGAAAGTTTTTTGACAGCTAGAATTACTTAGAAGTTATAAGCTCCCATCAGCCGCTTTCACTTCCACTTTTTATACGGTAAACAGGTTGATATACCTGGCTTTCCTCTGGATTTTAATCCGGATTCTTCTACTTTCATGTCTAATATTTTTAATGTAAAAACTACTATTGCATAAAAATTATAATGCACACATTACTTTTCTAATCTGAAAAGTTTTTAATTAAAATGAGAATATCAATTAAACCAGACGATTTTTAAAAACAGCCGTTTTCTCCAAAAATTATTATTTGATACATTGGTACTTCAAATTTTGTTAACAATTACAAAAGTTAAATAAAGATTTATGAATGAATGAATATTTGAAATGAATATTTTGAAACAATTAAATTAACTAATTAATTATTCAATAATTTAAATCTTGAAAATGAATAGTTGGTCCTTATATAAACTGCCAATCGTCTACTTCTAAAATTTTCTTTTAGCATTCTTCCAGAATTCTGTTAATGTATTCTGGCAACAGTTCTTCGTGTTATTCTTGTTCTTTAAGAATAAAGAATATTGTTATGGATACTGTATAAAATTAATTTTGAAAAAATATTAAAATGAATGAAACAAATTGTATGGAAATGAAATTTTTGTCGCTGAAAAGCTAATATTTCAAAATTTAATATGTTGTAAAAATAGTTTCGTGAGATAATAATTTCCAAAGATATTGCAGAAAAACACCTTGCTTAATTTTTAATTAACTGAAATTTAAAGTAACTTTTGGGCTTTGAAAAGTTGAAAGTGACCTAAAAAATTAAATGCCATGAAAACAGAATGACGACATAAATATTGCAATGTGTGGAAAGAATAAAGACATTGGCTATGTCTGAATTGATCACTATATAATATTTCATTATTTTTATAACATTAACGTTATGGAATCTACCTTTGCCTTCCAGCTTGCCGAAAGGGATTTTGTAAAATACTTTTTGCGTATTGAAGAATATTTCATCCCAAAAATACTTTTTGCATGCATTACGCAAAACATAAATGTTGGCATAAAATGCAGATCAATGTTTTTTACATGCTATCAAAAATGCAGTTTGCAATATATTGAAGTGACATTTCTTAATATTTTCTTAGTTTTTATAAGAGCATAGGTTTCATTTTTGGTGTACTGTGGACTTCAATCTTGACAAAAAGAAATTATAATAAACGCATTTAAACGTATTACATTAACTGACTTTCGATATTTTTTAGCAAAAGAATTTTGTTCATTAAAACATTTTTTGCTGAAATTAAATAAATAAATTGCCATTTTGAATTAAAGAGTCTTCTGCTCTTTTTACTACAAACTGTGCGAGATGTATGTAAAGGAGAAGTAAAACAATTAGTTCTTCATTTACTTTTTACAAATTTAGAAATATAATATCAATATCTCTTAATTTTAAAATAAACGTTACAGTTGAAACATATAGTAAACATACAAATACACGTTCTGGTACTATTCGGCCGAAAAAATTATCACTATCTATATCTCAAATGTCTATTTTATTTATTCATAGCGAAAATATTTAATTCAGGCTATTAGATATATTTGTATAATTCTTACAACACATCAGATTAGTTAACTAATAAATTTCTTAATTAGTGTATGCTACGTTAAACATTACATGAATCAGCATGAATTTTGTATTTGTACAAATTTAGGAAATTTTTAGAAAATCAGGCGAGGGAAATATCATACGATTATCCGTATTTGTTGTTTACATACATAACACCACAGCATACCCCCGAACTCGGCGCCTAAACGGCACCCTGTCGGTTGGATAAGTTGTTGTTTACATACAGGTGTTTCTCAACAAATCCCTGATTTTTCAATTACTGACACAGCAGCTTTATTTTAAAATTAAAATTTAATAAGCAAAATTCTAATTTATTTGATTAGCTTATACAGCAGTCGTGTATGCAGTCTTTAATTTATGTTAATCAAAAAATTATTTCAATTCTAATTAACGATCACTGTATTTCATCAAAATTTAGAAAACCTGAAACGTTAAAAAATTCTGTAATCAACAGAAATTGATAATTTTATGGTAATTTAATCATCTTGTTTGCTGAAAATTGCTCGCAGCCATGTAAGCAAAAACAATAAATTAGTTAACAATTAAATTAAATTAAATTTTCTCTCAGGAAAGAATCACGAGATAAAAGATTTCTTTCCAAATTAATCATTGTCAGAACATGCATAAAAAATAAAAAAGAAAGAAAGAAAGAGCTTTAAAAAATAAAAAATAAGTGAAGAAATAGCTTTTCAAACTTTTTTTAACAAAGAGATTAACATTTTTTAAATCTTATGCATGAAACAATTGAATAATAAAATTCGCAATAAAATGCAAAAGAAAAATTGCATTAATTAATTACAATTAGATTTTTCTTTTTCTGATAAATGCAGCTTTAACTGGTTATATACTCTCATTCTCTAATTTTGACTCGCTCCGACAGAATCACTTCACAAAATTCACTGCCTAAGGTATATTTATATGAGTGAAGACATTACAAGAATCAAGTAAAGTCACGTTAGAGGTATATAGAATTTACTAGATAAAAAATTGATTTAAAAGATTAAACAGCGTTTTTAAAGCTCCGGGCATTTTGATATTATTGACTCTGCACTGAACGATTCAATTACGGTGTGAACCCTCTGACTGTGTAATTTTTTTAAATCTCTATTTAGGCCGCTATTAGCCGTAAGCAACTAGTGGCGCCACTGATTGCTTACGTACCAATGGATCCTATTAACGGACAGCGACCAGTTGCCGCCCGATTTTCCAGCCGGCAACCACACAAGCAACTGTTGGTGGCCTAGACGTGTGACGGGGCATTGTAGTAAATGTACGTATCAGCCAAGGGTGGCGCTACTGATCATCCGATGTAGCTGCGCGTGCATATGATACGTCATTTGGAAATTTGCTCTATCAACCGATTCGCCTGCACAGTTGGAAACTAGCTTTTCATAAACGAATGAATATGTACTTTTTGAATAATGAAAAATGATAGTATGTATATAATAAAATATAATAATGCACACAATTATTTTATCGTAGCAAATTTTTCATAATTAAAAAGCATAAAAATAAACCAAATCAATGGTTGTTCCATATATAAAATAGTGTGTGATTATTAATTATGACAAAATTATTAAAATGTAAGAAATAAATTGTAAACAAATGAAATTTGTGTCTTTGAAAAGCTAATCTTTTAACTTTAAATTAATTTTATTTATATTAAGATAATAAAATTATACCGTGTCATGTTTAATAAATATTCATGGACTTACTTAGTTGTTTGTTTTTATGATACGTTACTACTAGTTGCAAAAAAATGTTATTTTGAAAACGAAATAAATATTTTTACAGAAATAATTGCATATTAACTAATATTAATATTTGGCCGATTAAATTTATTTTAAATACATCTGAGCTATATATATTTTTTTAGCGTACAAACAAGTATGAAACTGTTTCATAGACAATGATTAACTATCTCATGGAATGCATTAGTATGCGAAGATAACTGAAAAATTTATTGTCATAGATCGTCAAATAATGTATAATATAATCCTCTAGTTAGTCGCGAAACAAACATGGGATGTTTTCGCATTTTCCTAACCCTTCGCCTTTTCTTTTTAATGGAGGCGCAAGGAGAAGTTCTTCCTCGGACGCCATTCTCTCAAATGACAATTTCATGGTAAAATTTAGCAATTATTTCAAAGTTGCGCCACAAGTCGCCAGGTTTTAAAACACTCCGGCAACTGGCGGAGCAGCCAGTGGCTGCTCTCGGCTAATAGAACGACGTTTGCAAACGTGCTCAAATACCGTTAAGTCAAGCGAGTTGTTATTTATATGCAAAGCTTTATTAGTATAATTTTATACAGCGGTATAAAAGTATAAAGTAAATACATTAGCCTGTGAAAGTCGCAAGATACAGCAGAAAGTAAATTGGCTTCTAAACCTCGGAATACGCAGTCAGAGGGTTAATAATGAAACTTTAGTTATAAATGGCAATTTTAATTACTGATCTTTTGCAGAATTAACGACATTGGAAACTGGAGAATATCTTTCGAATTTGTTTGTGCTACATTAATACCTAAGTAAACACAATACGTAACAAAACATAAGCAAAGACAATTTAGAGTGGAATTTTGCTGTCAAACACACCTTCAGATGAGGAAATCTTTGAGTTTGCTGTCCTAAAGCAAATACAACGAAATTATAATCGTCAACACAGAAATAAAATTAGGTATACTGCTCCAACAATTGCAGAAATGAAATAACAGCAAACATTTATTAACAATTATCACACAAAATCCAGTCCATGACGAATAACAAAGACGCGGATAAGGAAATAAATACATTCTGTAAATCAAATTCCCTCTGAAAGTGTTAGCGTATACATAGGGACATGCTGGCAAACGCGGTAAACATTTGATTTACATAACTCTGACGTTTAAAGCGAACGCGATCGTTAGAGAACATTCATCCTCACAGTAGAAGCAAACCGAACGGAAAAGCACCTAGAATGTATCCCGATGATAACAACAGTATTTGTTTTCAGGATTATTTTGGTAAACATCAGGTTAATACGAAAATCTTATTTCTTGCTGAATGAATGAATATGGCATGGAATTTCTCTTGGAAATGGAACTAAAGTGTAATCAGTTTAAGGCATTCGCTACAACTAAAGGAGAGTAAGTAATTAAGTAACTTCACAGTTTCAAAATTCGAGTGAGTTCCAAATGCAAAATGAAGACAAAAATTGTATACTTTCCTGTCATTTTTCACATAATTATCGAAATACGAACATAAATGAACATGAATAGCATAGGCAAAATATCATGCGTTTAATGCAATATACTGTAGGAAAGTATAAAATGTTTAATAATAAAATAAGATTTAGGCGAATTTCGTCATTTTAAGTAAGCAAAATAGATTCTCATTTTGATAGATTTTTTGATAATCTTTAAAGTTATGCATATTTTTTGTCATTAATGTTTATCTCTCCTAATAATAAAAGATAATCTGTATTGGCACTCTACGTGGCAGAACGCTAGACCTTGAGCTACGAAATTCGCCACAAACATTCTTTGGAGGGAGGGAATGTGCACCTCGGAGCCTTTTTCTGAAATTTTAATTAATAAAAAAAATAATCAAAATTTTGGCGTTCTCTTCGAATAACTTCCAGAAATATTACAGAACAAAAATCATTTTTACATCATCTGAAAATGCAAAAAAATTAGATTTTCATTGATATTCATTAAGTTGATGTACAATTGTTTATCTAATTTTAATAAATTTTTAAAAATATTTTTAGGCATAATTTGCAATAAGAATTTTAACTAGTCCAATGAAATTCAAAACGCTTTTATTGTTTAAACTAATATTTATTTGCGTGTTTCTCTTCCATTAATGAAAGCTGAGGTAGTATCTTAAGTTGAAATCTATATTCTTATTCTTTTCATCAGTATGTTTTAATCCAGCTAACATGCTACAGAATGTAAAATGTGCTGATCCATTTTAATGTTGAAATCAAATGCATATTCTGAATGAGGAATAAGAAAGTGAAGTTGACGCCAACGATTCCCAATTAGATGTTACATGACCCTGACGGTTACTTGAATCTATTAGGGATGTTCAAGTAGGCAACGAACAGAACAAATGCAATGCTATTGAAATTATTTGTATAATCTTGGATCTAATCAGTATTTGTCTAATCTTGTCAAAATGCAGAATCCTTAAGAACAGATCAATACATTTATGACGTTATTTATTAGATCATTATCGTGATGATCTCCAACGGGGTGATGTAGTAAGAAACCATATAGGTTTCAAATTTTTTATTTCATATTCCATACAATCTTGTTCTTTTTCTTCTTCTCTTTAGATCAGGCTTCTTAACTTGTGAGCGTTAACCCGAAGTAGGATAATAAAATGCAATATTAAGGTTAGAAATTTCTTTCAAGTGCTTTATTCTTTCGTATTTTTTCGTATATTTACTTAAAAGAAATCCGACAGCTGTCTCATCACTTATTACCGAGTCTTTGTTGTAATTTCTGGCTTTCTTTAAAGCATCCAAGAATCTAGGAAGTTCTAATCAGGAAAACTTTTGGTTTTCGGTTTCCTCTGCATTTGTGGGAAAGAAAGCAGGCCAAGATACAAGAAATAACACCTTTTGTCAAATTTCACTCGAATCTAAATAAATGATCTTTAATTCGAGAAAAAAACCAATCGGAACCTGAAAAATCTTTCAACCCATTAAGAGAAGTTAACAGAAGTAACTGCTTAAATTTATTTTTTTCTGCCTATTGAATGTCTGAGATGAAAGCATATGAGCAAAAAAAAAAACTAATTCATCAGAATTTGAGTATGAATATATATACAAAACAGTCAAAAAACGATCACGAAAATCAAACTTTTAAACCTTTATTCTCAAGCTTTAAACCGCAAATAGGGGAATGCTTATATGAGCTATGTTAGCGTAGTATTTAAAACTACTGAAGGGTCACCCAAGCCAGCAAGGTCTCATATGAACCCTGTCAGAAGAATTTTATAGCAACTCTTTATATATTTTGTATATCTATAATTAAATTATATCAGCTATCTTCCATTTTCTAATGATTTTTCAGACAATACATTTATTTTCCTAGTTATCATAGGTTCTGTAATTATTATTCGTAAACTAATTTAAATATGGCGCATTGCACTAGATAAATAAAAAAAATGACGGGAGGCTGTCTTTTTCAAACAGCAGCTGATGTTAAAGGCGTAGGACTACTTTAGTCGCGTGACTCTCTTCTTCCTCGAAGTTTCTCTTTGTTACCCGCGATTCTCTTCTGTTTCTCGAAGTTTCTCTTTGTTACATGCGATTCTCTTTTGTTTCTCGAAGTTTCTCTTTGTTACTTGCGATACTCTTTTGTTTCTCGAAGTTACTCTCAATTCTCTTTTGTTTCTCGAAGTTACTCTCAATTCTCTTTTGTTTGTCGAAGTTACTCTCAATTCTCTTTTGTTCCTCTGAAATACTAATGTATGGAGAATTGGCGAAATAAAATGAAACTAGGGTTACAATGAAAATTCATTTAATTCTTCATAAAATGTATTACAATGTCAATTCTTTTGTTTTGAATTCTTCAGTCGTGCGTGGATATGTTACAATTCTGTGTAGGATAGGTTGATGATATGAAAAGTAACATGCATAATTTAATAATTCAGGACTAATGTTTCTTTCAAAAGTTGAATCAATATATGAATTCCCCAGAGTACTAGGATAATTTGTTGGCATCATGTTCAAAACAAAATGCTTCGTCATGAAACCGAACGCTTTCTCATTCCTTTTGACATCTACATTAAAGTCACCCATAACAATAATCGGAACATCTTTATCTATATGAAAATATTCATCGATCAGCAAACTTGTCTCTGAATATTTTATAAGTGCGCTAAATAAGAACATTTTCAAATGAAATGCATCTACTCACGGATGAATGTAAACAGAAGATAGTACACAACACGACAGACCATTAATTGTAATTTCGGTCATGCAAATATCTGCAGCGCCAATGTCTTGTAATCGACGTTTATTATGCACAGTAAAATGTATAGGCGTCTCTCTTCTGCAAGTAAGGCCGAACATTCCTTATTTTGGTGTTTCTTTCGTTCCCTCTCCTGCTTCTTTTTTTGCTTTTCTTGTTGTTTTTCCTGCTTCAAGCGTTTCCCTCTTTGCGAATTTACATTTGGAGCCATTATTGTATTAAATTTGTCGAAACAAAATTTTCCATTCAATCACGAAATTTCGCTCGCGAAAACGTGGCAAGCCAGAGCGTCAGCCAAATATGCGCGCGGACCTCATGTGTGTGACGTCACCAGTCCATGCGTATGTTTGCCCAACTTTGCGACTCAGTAGTCGCTGATCTACAATTCCGATTTTCAATTTTTTGTAACTTCTGTTGTTACCCTTTATCTCTAAAATAAGACATTAGCTATTTTTTAACATATGTAGTTACTGAAATATAGTGGATCTCCCATACAACGTTTTTTGTGACGTTCTGGCGTGTGAATCAAATTTCTTCCTGAGACCCCAATGTGAGAAACGTAGTCTACATTCAAACTAACTGTTAACCACTACTAAAAATATTAGCTGAGTCTCGCGACGCTAACCTCTGACCTTCACAAGTATTTCAGCATTTTTGAACGTGCAAGCATTGAAATCACACGTTTTTCACGCGGTTATGTGTTTTGGGGTGAGCGTTGAGAATTTTTTCTTCATTCTTTTTTAAATGGGTGTTTTCCTTTTAATATTTGGCTATTCTGATATTCATTTTTTTCTTTAAATACACGTGGATTTTTTTGAATATTTTGATTTTTCGGTGTTCTAGGGAAGCGAACTTTTTAAAGCATTTAGGCTTAAATTTATGTAGAAAACACCGAAATATATATTTCCACGCTCGTACGTGATTTCCCTGTTAACAACGCATCCTGTACGTTAGCGTTTATTATTTACTTGTTTGTTCTCTCTTTTTAAGAAATACTGTTGCATATATTTTCTTTTGCTAATATATATGAATATAATTAATAATATTAAAGTAAGAATAATGAAATAACTCATATCGAGAGACTTTCAGGACTTGATCACCAGCATTCCACGTAATAAATTAAAAGAGGTTTTAATGCAATATTATTACGATTTAGGAAGCTCGTTGAACTGCATAGAAGCATTTTGGCTAGACATAATTATTCTCTGCCTTTTCACTAATTTCATCTCAAATGGCGAAAATATTTTCCTTCAGATTAAATAAATCCCGTAGGAATCTAGTTTTTCTTCTTTAATTGCAAATCTATTTCTACATTATTACTAAAAAAATACTGTTCTAAGGTTAAAATCAGTTTTTAGATATGTTGATGATATCATAATTTTTAATTCTAAAGATTTTTCTACAATTTGTTCGAGTATTTCTCCTGAGGAGTTAAAATTAACAAAAATTAGTGAACATAATATGAAAGCTATGTTTCTTGATTTAGATATTGATTGTCAAAATGAATTAAAATTAAGCATATACTACAAAAGAAACGAATTTAAATTTAATGTTAATAGATTCAACTTTTGGAATTCAAACATCTCAAATAAAATTTATAGAAACATAATAGTAAATCAATTACTTATTATCATAAGCATTTGTAACAATTCAGAATCAACAAGCAAACAAATAGAACTATTTGTAAAAGCATTTTTGATTCTAATAAAATTCCCAAATCTCTCTATTTACCTTTATTTTTAGCTTTAAAATGCAAGGAGGTGAAAGCTTGCGTACTTGTTGGCGTAGCATTTAACTACAGAAGGGCCACCGAAGCCAACAAAGTCTCATAGGAACCCCGAAATAAGTGTTTTATAGCAACTACTTATAGATTCGGTATTTCTCTTAATTAGATTATTTCAGCTATCTTCCATTGTCTAACAATTTTTTCAAACAATGCATTTATTTTTATGGTTACTATAGGTTCCGTAATAATAATTATTCGTAAATTAATTTAAATTGGGTGCATTGCACTAGATAAATAAAACTAACTGTTAACCGCTACTATAATTATTAAATGTTTCTCGCCACCTTTGACCTTCAAAAGTATTACGTCAGCACTCTTGAACGTGCTTGCATCAAGATCCCACGTGTGTTTTTTATGAGTTTTGAGAATTGTTTCTTCATTTTTGTTTTAAATGTGTGATTTCCTTTCAATTTTTGGTTTTTCTGACACTGTTTTTGTTGCTTTTTCTTTATATACCCATGAATTTTTTCTTTGTTTTTTCGGTGCTATAGGGAAGCAAATATTTTTCAGCATCTAGGCTTAAGTTTGTGTAGGAAACACCGAGAAAAAATTCTACACTTTCGTGTGGGAGTTACCTGTTGAAAACGGATCCTATACGTTAGCGTTCTGCTTATTCATCATTTTCATAAATTTAATTTCATCTCTTCCTTAACTAGTATATTTTTTTCTGTGTTTTGAATTCTACAAAGGCCTATTGTTTGCTTAATAAAATAAGCCATAGCCAGTGACCTTGCTATATATTATCCTGAAGTTCTATCAGTTCTTTCATTTCTGACACGAAGTTAGTCAAAAATAACATGAGCTGATTTCTTTTTTGACAACCATACACCAAACAGGTGAAATTACGAGTAAAATCATGTGGGTAAAAAACCCCTTTGTGCCTATAATCACTTCTAAGAACATGTTTGATGGAAGTCATTTCGTATTAAAAAATATATGTCAGAAAGTAAGTATACATATTTCTTGGTGTTTAATACCTGTTATGACATAAAAAATTAAAAATGTTGATTTCAGTATGTGATGTGATGTGGAAAACCTGATTCCATGCTTTGGAGGTAGGATATATCCAAAAAGGACGGCGGAGTATCCAACGTTAGCAACTTTTGAAGCATCAGGTGTTTCTGAGAAGCTGTCGAAAACAAGCAGGCAACAAATGTGATCATATAAAAAAATATTAGGTTCAGAATCAAGTATCTCTATATATTTTCTGCCGGGAAATAATATTCCTTCAACCTTACAGAAAATAGAGATAATCTATTTTGAATTTGAAGATCTAATCTCATTTGAATTTTTGTACGAAATTACTTTTAAACTGTTTAAAGGATCAAATTTCATTAGATATGATGCTTTAATGGTCAGCTAGCATTATCATTTAAGAAAAGAAGCAAATCTCAACTTACTAAATAAATCGATTTGATTTTCAATAAAAATTTTATAGATGGAATTACCTACTGCTCTATCGTGAATCATTAGACAATGGGCAGCGTTTTCACAGTTCAAAAATATTTTTAAGGTTTCTTCCCAATGTCTAAGTAGTAAGATTTGAATGAAGGTAAGTGCACTTTGCACATAGAGTTATTTTGTGCGAGTTACGTAACGCTTATTAGAGTATCAGATGATACTTTCCCCGCATTCAAAATCCATCATCTGAATTCATGTCTAGATGCGCAATCACTTTCTGATTGCGTGATTTGCAATCGTAGAATTTGAATTGATGTTATTTTTTCAAAAGAAACTTAGGCGTGGATCTTTAGAACGGACATTTATTAACATATAGGAGAGACGAAAAAGAAAATACGAGTACACATAATTTTACAAGAACTATCACGCACACAGCGAGCATCATGGTCTATGTCTCGAGGAAGGAATACGATACAGTTATTCATGCGTGTTAAAAAATAGTTGTCTCGCTTAAACACAACAGGAATAAACATTTAGTGACTAATTTTCTCAAAATGGTACAAAACAATTTCAAGAACATTTTTTAAAGCAGTCATGTAAGTTATGTTAACATTGAATGATTTTTGTAAGACTGCAGGATTAATATAAATTTGAAAAATAGAAAAAAATAAGAAATTTTTTTATTGGAATTCATCTTCAAATGTTAATAATAACGCAAACCTATTTTTTTATAAAAGTAATACTAAAATTTCTATAAATGGAAGGGAAAAAAATTCATTTTCTGTAGGTTTAGAATTTTCTTTAATTTTATGTTTGCCTGATCTTGTTAAACAGAATTTTAAGAGTCATATAAAAGGATATTCTACTGAAGCTGTTCCAACATACTCAGAGGTCGCGATACTCAAAAGCCACGTAAACTGACGAGTCGATTCAAATATATTTTTCCAACATTTAAGTGAATTGAAATTAATACGATTTGATCATTCATACTAAAATAAAGCAACTGCTCTTTTATATTCACTAAGTTAAACAATCAGAAAAATTACGAAATATAATGAAAAAGGACAAAGAAAAGAGACAAAAATAGCCTAAAGCATTTATAGCCGTTTCAGTTCTCAACTTCCCGAAATCTAAATTGATGTTAATTCATCTTATAAGCTGAATTTGTAAATCGTGCTTTATTCCTCAGTCTTGAGACGTTCAATTTTATAATGGATTTCATAGGTTTAAAATATGAAGGATTGTATTCCATTTTGTCATCTGCAATAATCGCAATGTTTATCCGAATGAAATTTCCAGTTTTCGGGCTTTCGTAAATGATGCAAGCAAAAAATTATTTTTTTTATTCTGGGACAGTAATTTTAATATGAACATGAGACTTCACGTTTCTGGCAGATGCGAAAAAATTCCGAAATATTCGTTTTTGTTGCCAAAAATTCTGTTTCATTTTTCTCTTTGAAATTTCAAAAAAATTGTGAATAACACTACGCAATTAGCCCTTGGTGGGAGCATAAATTCTACTAGCCATGTTTACGTGCCGACAACTCAGCTCAAACTGGCCGGCTGGCGTCGGCAGTAGTTGAGTCGATCATAGACATGCGCAGTCGCCCACCTCGCATCCCCACCTCCTACCACTTGCCTGCCTGTTTCGTGACTCGATCGGAGGCTGAGGAAAACGGCCCTCGAATAATTTCATCTTTAAAGTTTTAATTTCTTACTTCTTGATGAACAATTCTTAATTTATTTACTATCATGTATAAGGCATTACCAATAGTTTATTAACATACGAAAAATACTTTTCTCCTGAATTATTGTGAGATCCTGGCTGGCTCTTTGTCGTCTTTTCTTAGATGAATCAATTCAAAATGGTGTTTTTATGTAATGGTTCTGGATGAGAAAATTTATATGTCTTTCTTTCTTATTTTATGATCTTGACTAGAACAGGCGTATTACTAAATTAACTTAATTATTTTTATGATTCCTTACTTTTAGCGGATTTACACTTTAAATGAAAAACAAAATTCTAATTTTTAGTTTTTTCTACTTCTTTCCATGTGGAAGGATATTTATTTGTTGAACTTAAAATAGTTTGCGGTTTATTAATGATTTCTTTTGGTTATGTATATGAATATGGCTTTATTATTTTTTGTTTCAAATTTTCTTGTTCTGATCTTCTCAATTTGATATATCACTTTCATTCTCCAACAGTTGGCTGAGTGGAAGGTGGGTTCCGTATGCTTAATACTCAATGTGTTGGTCCTCAGTCAAATAGCCCGTGATCATGTCTGCGGAACTAAAGAGAAAATTATGGATGCTCCACCAAAACCGAGACGTTAGCTGTTGGAAGAAAACTGGCAGTCTCGTTCACCAGCAGCTGGTGACTGCAGACTATATAGCGAGGAGCCCACCGATATGTAAAAAAAACTTGAATAGGATCCAACCAAACTGAAGAAATACACGAGTAAATATTTCCATTTGAAACTCACTAATAACTCAGGAGAAAATACGAAGATCTGTAAAATTGCAATGATTTGAGTTTCATTAAATGTTTAATGAGGTTGAATCAATCCCCCTAATATATAAATCAAATTTTCCATACTCTCATATCATTGACAGTTTTCAACCACCGTAACTCACTCATTTTATCCAATGCATTTATTTCTCATTTAATTCGTTCACTTATAACTCATTCAATTCATTCATTTTGTTATTTTTGTAATAAATCTATATTGTTTAAAGAAATCTTCCATTTTTCTTAGTCTTCCGAACTTCTACATAAATGCAAAAGAAGCTTCCTCACAGAAAAATTAGAGCCACTAATACTGCCTTCATCAACAACAAATTTTTCCTTATTCAATAAATTTCAAGTCCATACTTCACAAAACCAATTCTGAATCTATTAAGAGATGTCATCTGACTTTAAAAACTAAAACGACAGTGATAACGAGTCATGAATCTTTTATGTATTTAATTTGCTGTAAGAAATATTTTAAAAAAGTTAAAATGTCTCAAAAGCGGATCTTCAAATTCTCTTAAAACGTAAACAAAAATTAATCATCAATGTAATTTTGTTATAATTAAATAGATAGAAAAATACTTTAATTTATCATAATTATAATGGAAAGGAAACAGTTTTGTGTAAATATAAACACCTATTAAAATTATCCATTAATAAAAGAAATATCCAAAATGTTAGTCATTGAATTAAATATTTCCATCCAAGTAATAAAGTAGTTTTACTGAAGTAGTATCAAGAAGATATCTCAGGTATTTAAGTATACACAAAAGAAAAGTATGGTTAAAAGTAAGTCACCAACGAATTCAGGTCTACCAACAAAGTATTTTTCCCATTCTTATTCAATAAACCTGATGTCTGTACCTCAGAGAATTTATTTTGAATTTACTTAAAGATCTTATCTGATTGTAAGGCGAAAAACGAGACAGGGTAATGATAAATAAAAGTTTAATGGATTGAGAATGTTGGTAGAAATAAATCGCCTGCCTTAAAATGACAACAACGCCCGAACTGCTGAAAAAAAAGTGGTAGAAAAAAAGTTATTTTTTTCTTTATTTATTCTGATTTTTTCTTACTTGGAGAGGAGTATGATCCATCCGAAAGCTGATAACTGCATTCAGTTTTCCAACTCCATTTATTGAAGTGGAAGAAAAAAAAGTAAATTTACTTTCGGGAAATGGAAACAGCATTAGGCTATAGAAATCGACTGAAGGATTGCTGATGGCTTAAGTAAATGCATCGAAAATTTGCAGAATGTGTTCCGATGACGCGATTTTTAAAGGCCTAAATCTACTGCTTATTCCCAGGTAGATTCTCGCCACTCAATGCAGAGCTTCTGAACTTTATAACGCATATGGGATTTTAACCCTTTGAGGGGCGGTGGGACACCGTCTGTCCCACCTACTTCAAGATTTTTTTTCATAAACTTATATAAGGTATTTTATTATAAAAATTGTTTTATTGGATATTTCAAGGCCTCTTACTTTTGAAAAAAATTGCAGTACCATTGAGAATTTGCTCAAATTTATTGAAAATAATTTTTAAAATCATGCCCTTTATTGGCAATGATTTTCTTTAAATTTCTAGAGAAAGAAAATGAATTTCGAAACAAATATGAGATTCAAAGGAAATCTTCAACGTTCAATAAATATATTCCAAACATTATCTGTATTTCAAAAGTAAATTTTTTTATCAATTATTATAGATTAAAAAAGGTGGGACAATTTTGTCCCACCGCGCATCTAAGGTTGTCAGCCAGTAGATGGCAGCACAAAAGTTCGCGACTCGGTCCTATTTCTTTCTTTTTTTGAATGATAAACTTGGATTTATATACTGTATAATTATAATCACTCCTTCAAATTTAATACTTATACAGAAAATAAATTTATATATTTCTGAAGACAGATAAATAATATTAATCAAAAAAAAATCTGTAAATGCAAACAAGCATTTTTTTAAAAAAAAACTGGCATATCTGAATTTATTTTGAGTGGAAATTTGAAAGCAAGAAGTGATCTTCTGAGGAATTTTTTTTATAAACGGATAAAAATACACTTTTCTAAAAAGAACGAAAATTAAAGAGAATATTCAAGTCTTTCTGTATCTCTCAACGAAAAAGAAATAGTTCCGTTGAATCTGCCCACCCCACCCCCTACTTGCTTACGTTCTTTGCTGCTTTTGAGAAAACGCCGTATTTCCTAAGGCACAGCTATTGTAAATAGCTCTGTTAGCAGTGATACTCAAAGAAAAGCTGTTTGAACTTGACAGCTTCCAGCAGCGGGTTTCTTGCGCGATAATTTACAATCGGTGGTCTTCTTACAACAGTGGGTTTCATTACAGGTCTTGTCCAGTCGCGGTCATTAGTGTCTCACTTCTTTGACTGAAGTGAGTGATCGCATGAACTGATAACGAATTTCTGTTTCTTCCCATGCAATAAACCGGAGAGGAGAGTAACATTTTACTTATAGAATCTGGGTGGCCTGCTTTCTTCTGAAGCTTTCAAACAGAGCGACATCCATAAAAATACTATTGAGGAGCTCCTCCATTTGTATGCAGAATGTGGTAAAAGATCTCCGCTTCAATCACAGTATACATTTTCTACAGCTGTTAAAAGAAAATGTGCTAAAAAACCAATTATATGCTCCAAGTGAAACTGACAAAATGCGAACGTTGGCGCGAATGACGGAAGGGAGTCGGGGAATGCTACAGTCCCTTCAGGGGCGGTGGGACATATGTCTTCCCACCCTCTCGTGAAAAAACTAAAGGCAAAAAAATATTTTTATTTGGAAAATATTTTATTTTCAGGTGATAGAACTTCAAAAATATATCTCTTTTTAAGTAAAAAAATTTTTTTAGGGTAGTGCGCTTCAAAGGGTTAACACTTTTGATGAAAGAAATGTAGGTTTGAATAAATTTGAGTCTTAATATTTCTTTATATTTTTTCTTTATTTTTGTCACACTAGCATCTTTTAAATTTTAGGCTGCATTTAGTTCTATAGCAACGATTTACCTAATTGTTGCCTATAGCGTTCAATCTTCTGAAAGGATAACTTATTTGCATTTAACCCTCTGACTCCTAGCGGCCCTCAAAATCTTACTACCTTTGTATACGGAGGTTTTGTTGACATATGGATTCGTGAAATGGACTCGTCCGCCTTCTCCCCTTTTCTCCTCACAGTTGGTGGTCGAAAGCCCACTGGAGCGTGACCCTCGGTTAGAGACTGGGGTCGCTAGTTGAATGATACAGTCCTGGATGCGAACATAATGCGATTTTTCAATTGTTACCACGATAGTAGGGTTTTATAATATCTTTGTTTTTAATGTCATTTTGCTCAATATATTCAAACAATTTATTTAATTATAAAATAATGTGGAGCACAGTAGTCAGGGAATGAAATTTGCCATGGATATTTATATTCTTTTTACTAGCTATTTGATAAACTTTTGGATTGTAATTCTTCACAATTCTTTTTCACAAAAATGGTATCTCTTTTAAGAGAGATAAATTAACCTGTTGCATCCTAAACTGATAACCTTCAGAAATGATTAAGAATAAAAAGGGAATATTTAGAACATCCCCTTCGGAATTCAGTTGTGTCCTGTTCAATCCACACAGAACAAGAGAAAATAGGCTCCTTTACAAAGCAAGGCTCCTTTTTCTACTGCAAAATCTGTCTGACATATGTTCCATGTAATTTTACCACTACATAAATGATTCTGAAATAGACTGTAAAGGGCAGATGCAGCGTTTCGGTCATTTTTAACACTAACAGTAGTGACATTCGGTGATTGATTTGAGGGTACATTTTGTAATGACAATGCAACAGGTTAACAGATTACTTTTCACATAGAGAGACTTATGTTTCTGTATGAAAAATACACGCTTCTTTCTTAGACTAAGGGAGAAATATAAACAATTTTAAGGGAACTTATTTTTGAGAAAAGCGCAAATGTTTGTAAGAAATAAAATAGAATTGCGAACGTCTATATTTCCTTTGTACGAAAAAGAGATAAACTAGAAACCTTAGAGTACTGTAAGTGATTTATATATAAGAGTATAACATAGATGGAATATAGTAGATGGATTTAACTAAGAAAACTGGTACACCATTCATTATATCTCACGATAGTTGACTCGAGATTAAACTCTTTGCGATTAATTGAATTTCAACTAGTCTTTTTAATACCTAATTTATAAGGAAAGATTTTTTTATTTAATAAAAAGAATATAAAATAAAGCAACTTATCAGCAATAAAAGCAGCAAACTCAGAAAGTAATAAATCTACTGCATTAGATTCGGAGGGTTTTATCATATATTTAAAAATTGTTTGAGGTAAAATATTTTAGTCGAGGCTGTTTTTATTTTTTTTTTCTAATTTTTTATTTCGCCGGTAGAAATTGAGTAAAGTTGTTGATCTTTTCGCGAATTTTAATTTTTGAGATTGTTTAGCCAATTCATTAAATTTTAGCCAATGTTTCAGAGAATTTCAAATTTTTCAATCCTGACTCAGTTTGGAAAGCTTTTAGTGTGAATGTGTTTTAATTATTGGTCCCTCAAATGTTACGCAGAAAAACTTCAATCAATACTTTTTTAAAAAATGAAGTTATATCACTGATATATGCTTTTTTAATATGACTCTTTATCGCTTAGAAATAAAATGTAATGTCTTGTATTTTTCATGCTATTGCACAAACCATTTACAGCATTGATTTTAAGAAAAAACAGAGTTAATAAAAACAACTTTTAAATGTACACTTTTCTTTAGTTGTATATAATGGGAAAGCATTTTATTTTAGTTATTTCTCACTGATTAATCTTCGTTTAATTCATTATTATAAACATTATGTAATCTTACACAAATTTGCAATTATGAAGCGCCTCTTGTGTGGAATTGAAATTTAGTTCTTTTAATCGATTAATTTATAATTAAGTTATAAAAATATTAAAACTGGTGTATTGTCATCGAGAAGAAAAATTGCAAGAAATTTTAAAAATCCAGGACATTACTAAAAACAATTACCACAGCTTACGATTTTTTTTGTTTTTGTTTGTTTATATTTAAAATCTTGAATCCTTTAATCAAGCCCAATCAATCAAAAAATTACATATTCATGAGTAAATAATTTTAATTATATTTTCAGGAGTAAAAGTTAACCCGTTTTAAATGAAACATTGTTTATATATTAACGCTCAAAATGATATTTGTCTTCATTACAAGAAATTCGAAAAAATCTACTCCAATATATTAATTTCTAAGAAATTTAAATTTTTAAGCAGTTTTCTTACGCTTCAATATTTTTTCATTCAAATAAATACAGATCTTGTTTATTAAAAAATATAACAGGTTAAAATTATTTCAGAATCTTATTTGAAAGTTCAGCATTCAATTCTTTCTGAAAACATTTGAAGCTTCCCGCAGGCGAACTCAATTCATCACTGTCAGCTATGAATAGCGGACGTTTCCCCTCCTCGAAGAAACGCTTGGGGAAAATTCGCTTTACTACCCAAACCCCTAGTTTGACCCCTGCCCGCCCGAAAATCCGCCTGGCTCGTACAGAACCTACCAAGCCGGCTGGGGCGGGTGTCGTAGTGAGAGTGTTAATAGGAATTAAGTGTTAGGCTTAACTTTTTGACGAATCGGCCAGACATTGCTTTCCACCATAATAGCAAACAAAACAACCAATTTCATTTAAACTTTTTAAAACTATTTTTTTTAATTTAAAAATTATCAACTGTCTGTCAAAAAGGGTCTAATTTTTATTACTAGTGGCTTGCGTAGATTAGTTTTTTCGCCAGGAATACTCTTTCAATTGAATGCATAATTTCATGTTCATGGTTCCCTTAACAAAGTAATTTTAAATTTCAAATTATGATAGACATTTAACCATGTTCTTTCAGTAGCTTTGTATCTGCTTTGATCACTTCCTACTTGAACGTCCTAAATTGAGACAAATAACTGTCCATGCCATGAAACATTTAACTGCACGACGTCGGCGATAACTTTACTTTTTTATTCATCTTGCAAAATATGCATTTGATTTCAACATTAAAATGGCGCGCCACATTTTACATCCAACATTTTAAAGGAATTTGATTATAGATTTCACAAAAATATATGTGGTAAAACAAAAAATTAAAATAAAATCCATTAGCTTTCAACAAAGAAGAGTAACATGCAAAAAACATTGGTTTAAAACATGAAACGTTTCAAATTTAATTGAATCAAGGAAGAATATTGATGCCAATTATGCTTAAAACATTTTTTTTAAATTATCGAAATTAGAGAAAAATAGCATTGGAAATTTAATTGATGTCATTGAAAAGATAATTTTTTGAGATTTTAGATGATATAAAATTCACTTATTTTTTGCATTAATATTTTTCGAAATTATCAAGGAAAAACGCTGAAATTTAGCGTAAATTTTAATTAATTCAAATTTCAAAGAAAATAGCTCTGATCTGCATATTCCCACTCCCCGAATTGTGTTTGTCCCAAATTTCGTAGCTATACGTCCAACCGTATGCCTTGTAAAGCGCCAACACAAGCATTTTCTTTTATTATTAGTAGAAATGAATTCTGGAAAACATTCGATTATTTATTCTTACAAAGAATTCACAATTTTTAACACCATCAAATAACCTTATGTTGTTTAGTAACGATTGAGGTTTGCAAAATTTTTGTAGTATGTAATCCATTTTTCTTATATGAGTAGTCATGTACCAATTGAGATGATTTATAAAGACACTAGGAAGCTTTAAGCAGGTATTGAAATTTTTCAGTTTTCGTGAGAAATTTATTGAATTCACGTTCAACAGGCATCCTAAGATGTTAGATAGAGTTAAGAGTCCTGTTTCTTTCATTTCATTTGTGGTACATCAAATGTGACTTGATGGCAAACTGAGCCACGGTCGCCCGGACACGGATCACTTTCTGTACAAAATTTAATTAAAATTAATCGATTAAGTGATAATAAGCTCTAAAATATATTATGATTTTGTACGTTGGAACACACAAATGTACGAAATTTCAGAACCTATCGGAAATTGACTGAAAAACTGATTACGTTTATTTCATCTTCCCCAAATTTAAGAAATCAAGTTAAATAAAAGAAGGCAAAGAGGATATTTTTAAGTGGGTTAAATTAGTTTATCAAATATATTTCTCTAAGACATTCAAAACAATGTTACCTTTGTTACTCATCAGAAATTTCATGTTTAGACATTGATGAATAAGAAACAACCATGAGTGAAATAAACCTATTAAGGTATGGATATTTAACGACAGCTAACTTACTTTTTTGTTTGCGGTTCGCTATAAAACTGTGTGCATGTATTTCAGTCGTATGTATTCAGTTGGAGGTGAATCTTGTTTCTGTAGACATTCGGAACGATGGACGTCTTCAAGATACCCTTCAAGATGGAAAACTGGAAAATCAAGAATGCAAATTAGAAATTGAAGCAAATATTACGTAAATTAATTCTAGAAAAAACGCTCATTGATAAGAAAATATATGAAACAATTTATTGCTGCTTGTAAGTAAATTTGCAACCTGTGATATACCAAGGCACAAGCTGCAAAGTATATATTTGTCACAAAAATAGCATTATTTAAAAGCATTATTAAATATATCATTATTTGAAAGCATTATTAAATATAGCATTATTTAAAAGCATTATTAAATATAGCATTATTTAAAAGCATTATTAAATATAGCATTATTCTGCAACACGTCTTATTTCACTTGACTAAATTAACCTTTGTGACCTGAAAGTTGATAGTTTTGAAAAAAAGAGGGAGATATTTTCCCTGGTACAGAACGGTCAAATTAAGACCAGTAACGCCCACACTTTCTGTAATCATCTACACTCCATCCGACTGCCCTGAGAGTTTGTTTACCACGTTTAATTACCAGGCGAAAGCCCTCATCAGAAAGTGGAGTTACATCTATATGCATAAGATAGCATATTATATGCTTTGGATCTGCTGCATCACTTTCACAAGTTAGTAATTTAAATCTTATTACATTAGCATATGTAATTAAAATTCCAAATGCGATAAAGAAATATTTCATGTGCATTTGAAAGTGCCGTAATCGCTGCAAAAACATAATATTTTGAAAAACGCTGTTTTTAGTCTATTGACGATATTTTTAGAACTTTGTGTCCAATAAAACGCAATAGAAATTTAACAAGTCGAACGTGTCTGCTGCGCGATGAATATGTACTAATCTTGCACTATGCATCTCGAAAAGGATTATTTTTAATTAAACGTAAAATTCGAAAGTAAACAAGAATAATAAGAATCAAATGAATCCAATGAATAAAAAAATATTTATATATTTAAAATAATGTGGAGAAACCAGATGGTCAGTAGCCCAGCCCCAACCACTGGACAGATTTCGATAATTATTATTCCATATTGAAGCCTATCACATCTGTATATGTCATCAGTGGTCTCGTTCTTCCAACCCCCTTCCCTTTTCGAAAGAAATCGAAAAGACACTACTCCACTGCAGATTCTCTTTTGGGAAAAACCTTGCAAGAGTCTCATATTCTCAACCAGAGAACCGATTTCGACATTTTTTATTTCATATGTAAGTTTATGATGTTTAGATATGTCACCCTTGGTCGTCTGCCACCCTCCATTTTTGGTATATTGCAAAATAAAACTTTGGAAGAGTGCCTCAGCCTCTAGAACAGCCAATTCGCCAATTTATTTAACCAAGTTGTAAGCATTACTAAGGGCTAATAATATTACAGGCGAACAGCTGATCACCGAAAGGCGCATAGTCTAATTGTTAATTCTGGTTGAATAATAATCATATTTAAATTTAATGTGATATAGAATTGCTTAATAGATTAATTGCCCGTGTGACATATTTAATAACTTTTACAGATCATGTTTCGTTCAAGTGAGAAATCAAAGTTTCGATTGGTTTTAACTGGCTAAATTTGGTTCACGTAAATAATTGTTATTCATCGCGTGCAAATTACTTCGCGACATTTAAAATATTCAAAAGATCGCATCTAAAAGGTTATCGTTATCAACTGTTACTTATTTCAACTATTTTCAATTGATTTAAATATTTTCACATTTGACTTAATATATGTTGACTGCCGATCCCGCGCCAGAGCTTGATGTGTTGTCATCGCCAAGGGGCCGATTAGGCGCTGGCGCGGGAAACGCTGCGTTTCAATATTAGTTTTGGGTATATTTACTGGTATTGGCGAGGAATGTAGGTTAGAAACTAGTTATAAATGTATGTGGTATCGAAGTTTTTACTTACTGAAAATATAACATGAGTTGTTAATTTCTTATAGTAAGTTAATCGGCATATGGGTACAACCTACTCCTGTGTCACGGCATTAGCTATCAACGCGGCTTCATAAGACCGGCAGTCAATGTGTTTAAACACTCTACAACCTTTCGATTAGTGGCCGACGTGGATTTATAAAAATTGATTCTAGTTACCATATTTAAAATTCAAGCATTAATATAGTCTTCAGTACTATGTGAGCGTCCCCTTGAAAAGGTCAGCATCAAATTCAGACCAATAAATTCTGCGACTAAGATACAGGTTTCAAAATAAATAATTAATTAAATCGAAATAACAAAAGTAGTCTAATGTGGTAATGAAGAAAATAATGTTTGAATAAAGAGGGAAATACATTTCTAAGAAAATTTAAACACTCACCAAGATAGCAATTTTTGTTTGCAACAAAGTTGCTGCAATCTTGCTCTGCAAATCTGCAAGCAATTTGACATGACAAGAGTGCAAGCTTGAAACAAGTTTACAGAACGTTAAAGCAAGCTTCGAAGTCACCACGCGTCAAATTTGCCACGTCAAACTCATTGCAAACTATAGCAAAGACAGAGTACGAACACAACCTCGGACTAGAACTCGCGACAGAGCGCTTCCTAACCTGACGCTCTAACCATTCGGCCAGCTAGCCTCGGAGAGGAGAAGATATATTTCGCTAATACATCGTTCGATTCGATTCGTATACGATTTATTTTAAACTGTTTTCTTCATTTCATTAAATTTTGAATTGAGAATATGATTTGAAGTCAAAGAGAGAGCGATTTTCACTAATAACTACGTTTTGCTAGTAGAAGAAAATATGAAATTAGAGTCCAAAAGTAATTACTTTAAAATGGGACAAAATGTATAAGTTTTTACCTTTCAACAAACATTGACTGTTTTTTAGGTTTAATTTCATTTATAAACGTTAAAATTTCAACATTAAGAAAAAGGTGATAAAGTTTTCGTTAAAGTGCGAGTTCTAGTAAAAGGATGGAAAATGTTTCAAAACAATTTTTAGAAAAAAGTTAGTTTTTTCACAAATTATCATTGATTTATTGAATTAATGAAAAGAAGGACGGTCTAGGAGATGCTATTAAAAATCGGATGGTTTTTAAAACAGAGAAAGATCTTTCTCTGTTTTAGTGTCTCTTTAGTGTGCTATCATCTTTGCAGCAAACTTGTTTTGCAATCGTGCTGTGAACTTGTCATGATACCTTCACAGCAAACTTGCATTGCAAGGAGGGGTGGCGCTAGTTGTCTATTTTCGCCATGGCAAACTCGTTCAACAAGCGAGGGTGGCGATTCTGCCTGGTTAATTTGCAGCAGCTTCGCTACAACATCGTCGCGTCAAATTTGCCATGACAAGATAATATCAAGTAAAAATCAAACTTGCTGCAAATGTATGTGCTATCTAGGCAATTGATTTCCTTGTTTCAATCAATGCGAACCAGCGGGAGGGGGGTGTCAGTATTAGTATAGTGGAAAGTGGGGTAAAATCGTGTACCTGAGGTTCAATGGTCTGTTGGAGCTAAACTATTCGACATAAAGCTTGTCAAAGTTTACTAAAATATTCATTATTTATCAGAGTACTATATATCTTTCAGGAAAAGTCATAGCTTTACTATTTTTTTTACAATTGATTTTTTTTGTAGAAAAAGTCAAACCACCCAACCAACTTTTATTTTACCCCACAAGTGAGTTAAAACCAGGTATACAGGTTAACTCTATGGGGAATTAGGGAAAACTAGAATTTCAGTAGAAGAGTAGCATAAACTTTTATTTTATGTAACAACTTAATAACAAAACATTTTTTTAGATTTAACAATTGTTATAATAGTTGACAATTTAAGAAAAAACAGATTTAAAAAAATTACAATAATTGCTACAGTTGACAATTTAAGAATAAAGACAATCAATTTAAAAAATATTTCAAAATTCTTATCTAAATTAGTGGTAATATTGTAGCAATGAAACAGGGAAGCTATTAATTTCGCTAGCGCATTGAAACACTGCTGATTTGGAAATTACAATAAAACAGAATAGCGCTAAAATGAAATGTAAGAATCTAAGAAATGTTGTACAAAACAAGAAATTGGGGAAACGTAATAGACTTACTGGGTTCTCCTACTATTTTAATTATCCGAATCCAAAAGTATGAGAAGAAAAATAATCCAATCCAAAAGTAAAAGAAGAAAAATGTATTCTTAGTATTCTTTCTTCTTTAAAATTTAAGTTTTATATGAGAAAAAAATGAATAAAAATCGTTTATTTGCAAGCGAGGAAATAATGGAAGAAATAAATTTCAATTATTTTTAACATTTTGACAAAAATAATTCTTTGTATTATTTGAAATTATCCCAAAAAAAGAAAATATTGGAAATCGGAATAAATTGGAAATGTTTTCCATCAGATAATTTGACTGAAGGGTCAAATAGGAGTGGCCCTCACAGACTACCAACTATCTCACAATCAAAGAAAATCCTTTTGGATCGGGTATCAGTAGATCCCCTTAGTATCCGGTTTTACCACGAGTGCAGAGGTTGCAAAAGCGCAACAGAACCACGCAATTGTATTAATAAATCTTTATTGTTTGATAGGATATAAATCCATGGTAATCATATAATAATCCTGACTAAATATAGTTCTAATAATTGTGTTGATTAATAAGTAAGGATAGTTTAAAAAGAAACGAACATTGGAGAGCTGACGTCATAAAAAATAAACCCTCACATTCGAAGTGAATTCAACAACAAGAACATGGCAACTATTTTCATTCTTTTTTCTTCACTAGTAGAATATAATTCAGAATATCTTCTCTAGAAAGGACAATTAATAACGCCAAAATCAAGGTACCCAGTTTTACCCCACTCTCCCTTACTATCACAATATGGAGTGCTTTGTTTCGAGATTCTTGGTAGAGTGGACATCATCTGGCGTATAGAATTTCGATTTCTTCCTTTTGACCGATTGTTCGAAAATATGATATAGATTTAAAACTTTGATGTAAAGGGCATATACAGTCGACGCTTGTTATAACGACCACATATTGTAAAGACCATTCCATTATAACGACCAGTGATAAAATCTCCAACTGTATTTCCCTATGCAATCTATGTTATTTTACTTCTGGTATAATGATGTGTCGTCTAATCCCAATACAACGTCCGAATTCAGAGGACACTCTTCCCGGTATTTTTCTAGACTTCCGTTATTTTCTACTTTAAAATCTATTTTAGAAATAGATTTTTAATTGATAAAATTTTATTTTTAATACCAATGATACAAAATAATTTGAGTATTTAGTTGGATTCTCTTTAAAAAAAGCCTAGTTTTACGGAACTGTTGAACGTGCATGTGTACATTTTTTAAAATTATATCCAATATAGCGACCATTCGTTATAAAGATCTTTTGCTGTGGGACGCAGAGGGCCGTTATAACGAACGTCGACTGTACCAAATCCCATTAACGTATCTAGTTTTGATTTTGTTTTATAAAAACTACATTCACAAGAACAGGCAAACCACAGACACTCACTCTATTTACGAATTTAATTCACAACTTGATGCAGATCTAAAATTCTGATGATACAACCATGTATGAGATTTCAAGTATCTAACTCCTTGCACTTATGAGCAATCCTGTTAAAATGCATTTTAACAAAAATTTTCATTGATGGATGTCACCCAAAATCTGACAGTAACCCACACCTACTTTGTAAAGATCACCCATTAAATTCTTTCATTAAACTTTATTCGAATTGAAAAAAAAATATTGAAACTTTTTTTCGAATTATTGGAAGTTAGACAAACAAACAATCAGAGATAAACAAATAATTGAATTTTTTACCAGAAAATGAATTGTCTAAAATATGAAATTAATCAAAATCTGGAAAGCGAAGTTTTTTTTAATGATTACAATATATTTTCTTTGCACACTCAGCATAAGAGAAAATATTAAGAATAAAGTTCAGTATGCAAAAGTAGTGCATAAAGGCATTCTTATATTTAAACTGAAGCATATTTCTTAGTGATTTCCATTAAAGAAAACTAATTGACAGAAATGAAGTGAGATGTTAATTTTGTTTTATTGCAAAAGATTTCAAACATACCTACTCTGAATGTTTCAATTAATGAATAGTGATTTAAGATTTCTACATACGATAACAGCAATTCTTTGTCTTAAAATATGCCAAATGCTGGGAAATCAATCTTTGTGAGGATTTATTTCTTCGCATGTGATAAACAATTATTTCTAAAAGATTTCTACGTGGAATTTAATTATCTGGATATAAGTTCTTATCTCAGTTTTAATTTTTTTAAGGAGCATGAAGTATTTGATAGGTTACCAATGTATTTTTTAATGTCATGTGGCGGTAAAAAAAACAAATACAAGGCATTATTCTTGCACCGTACATTGCACATTTAAATAAAAGTCCCCATTTGAAAGGGAATGTGGTCTACGAAATGTCTACATCACAAAAAGTTTTTTAAGTGTTTGTCTACACATTGAAATAATACTTACTTCAAACTTTCGATGACCAGCAACAAATTTGATGTCATAAATAACATTATTCTAAAGTTAGGCCGGGTATAAATTTTGGTTAAATTATTTTCATTTTATTGGGAGATTTTAAAGTTTTTGTGTTTCCATGAAAATAGTGTTTATCTCCAAATTGAGTTGCATAAGCTCCATACCATGTGTGGCAATCAGCAATAACTTGCCTGTTAAGTGGGTATTAAGCGTAAGTAAAAGACATGGTAATTAATATGCTCGGATTTATGTAATAAATTACCTCATAATACGTATGAAAAATTTAGCTAACTGAAGATTCATAGAAAAAATATTCATGCTTTGTATGTTCCTTGTCGAAATCCTCCTACAGTGGCGAAATGCTTTGTTCACATTCATGCATAATATAACCAGGCGAAAACTGTGAGAATCAATACTGGAACTCAAATTGAAATATTGGAGAAAAGCAATCCGAATTCGGAACATTTACATTCGAAAACAATATAATAACTTACATAGAAAACAGAAAGTGTATACGGTAGGCATAGAATCAACTCAGTTCATCCGAAAACCTTGGAGACACTTATTTGTTGAGCCATACAAAGATAGATATTCGTTTTTATTTTTATCATTTTCGAATAAAATTTCACGATATTTCCAGCGATGGTATTGAAGGAAAATATCTTTTCTGTAGACAAATAAAAGGGAAAAAAAAGAATAAAAAAAATGATGAAATATATTGTACTCTTGTATAAAGTAGCGGAAACATAATTTGAATGGAATTTCGCCTACCTTCTGGGTCTTTAGGCAGGGGGATGATGTCGGGACCTTTTCCACTAGTATCTTGGCTTTCTTCCAGTTCTTTCTTCTCCATTTCGCTTCTGAAATTCAATTTATTGAAATGAAAATAGAATAAAAATATCAGATGATCATCTTAAATGGCTAGCGCGTGCCAAATACTTCTTCCTTAAGACTTGCATTTTGAAATTCCATTTGAACTTTCATGGTTTTCGAGTGTCATTAAGTGATTTAATGTATTTATGGAGAAATTTGCTTCCTTGGAAAATGATATGCTGTAAGAATTTAAAGTGGCATTTACGTGCTTACTCAGTATTTATTGATTGAATTTCTACCCGCGGAAAGAATTGAGCCATTGATTTCCGTATTAAAAAGCGACCTTTAGATGGAAAACGAGATATCATTGTCTTTCTTAGTTCCGCTGAGAATATTATGCGATATGTTGTAACAAGAGGATCATTGAACACTGAACAAATCGTAAGAAGAAAACACAGAAAAGTTTGTATTATATCGTGAAAACGAAGAATAGTTCTTCCGGTGGTATTTCGAATTGTTTTCTGATAAAACTGAATTATTCAGATATTTAAATATTATTGGATAGCAATATTGATGGAAACAGAATACGTTTTCGTTTGCAAAAACTGTCTAGTGATTTCGAATTCATTGTTTGTTCAAAAGAAGTTTATACATTATGAGTTTCCAAATCGATCGTATATTGAATTTCTCATAACATTTTAGATCCGGTATGGTTTTGGTTTGCTTAGCGTAAGAGCTATTCTTTTGCAAAATTACTAAAATCATACGATTAAAAGCAAATTTACTAATATTAATTAAAATTTTTAAGATACCGAAATCGATCAAATATATGAAACTTGGTTATTAAAGGGAAATGAGCAGACAGAATTATACAATATAAACCAAAGTCAACACAATCAGAAAAAAATATTTTTATAACAAAATGAAGAAAAATTACAATTCTTCTGGATAATAGTTTAAAACCCATGGAACACGGTAATTGCTTCTGAACCTATAACTTTTTTTGTAAGTCTTCTCAGTAAGAGAAAATTTCATTTTGAATAAATTTTAAACTGCAGAGTATATTTTATTTCATACAGTAATATGTTACACAATTTACTCTAGGTTTTATTTTTATTTATTTATTTATTTGAAATTGAAACACAAAGGAGAAAGGATTTTTATCTTTCTATTCACTTTTTGAACGACACAAGAATGGAAATCAGTTCAGCCCTTAATACAACGTACATCAAACAGGCTTCCAATTACGTTTCCTGAAAGCTTAAAACCATTTATAATCTCCAAGGCCCAACAAATCACACTAGAATTGTTGCCTTTATTCAGCTGTCTGTCGGCAATCATAATGCTATTTCCTTTGCAAACAACAAAGTTGCAACAACGACACTGATCAAGAATAATGGAAAGTGAACAAGATATCAATTCCTCTGCTAAAGTGAGCTGATGCTTCATCTCATGAATTCAAGATCAATGTATCTTCCTTAAAAGAGTAGCTGTGTGTTGAAAGATTCTGTCAAAATTTAGAACATTTGTCTTTGTTGAAATCAAATATCTGTCGGATGAACTTTTCGCTCTTTCTGTTAATGTCCTTCTAATGAAGCTGCTGAGACCTTAAAAAAGTAAATTTTCTTTATACAATAAATCACATAAAGGCTTCAGATTGTTAAAAAAATGGTCTGGAATTTAAGTGAAGAATTATAAAAGTTATGAACACGAGAAACTGCTAATGTTTATCACTAACTGTTTTTTAAAGCGAATTTCAGTCATACGATTTTCAGAAGTAATAAATACCCCTAGAGAAAACTAGAAAAATTCCGAACGTAAGAAAGCAATATGTCACAAAGTCAGTCAAATATTTAATTTTAAAACTAAAACGTTGCTTCGAAATTGTGTTCTTATTTATTAATCAACGGTTTTCTACTTAAAAATTTGTACAGTGATGATTAATGAAAATTTATTATCCAGATTTTTTCTGACTTATGATATCTTAATAATATCTGCACTTCTTTTATCTTTAAATATTTGAAAATATTCAGAATTAGAACTTTATTTACACAACTTTAATGAGAAAATCATGGGAGTTTATCATCTCTCAGTTTTTTCAGATGTCTTGCGAAACTTAATTTCTTGCAATAATTTTTTTAAAGAATTGGAACAAATTAAGGAAATATATTGCTGGTTCACAATTCTGCTTTGATATTTACGTACCGTTAAAAAAACAGAAATCTGCATTTAAACTTTTAAAAAATGCTGAGAAAGGCTAAAAATATAGCTGAAATGCGTACCTGAAGCTCGTAATTTCAGAATCTATATACGTATATAGAAGAGGAAAGTAAGCCTACGTGTTGTTCGTTTTTCGTTTCTTAATGCACGCCTACACCGTTGGACTTATGGCGACCAAATTTGGCACAGTGATGGGTCAGCACAAGAAGGAGCTAACGCCGTAAAAATAATTTTAAAATTCGGATTAGATTTTTATTCATTTAATTAAATAACGAAAATTAAGTTATTTTTCGACGTTTTCTACCAAAAACTTATAAAATACTTATGGTACGAAAATTATTTTTACATGACCTTAAAGAGCAAAACATTATCCTTTTAATGATATCAATTTAATTGTTGTGCATCTTTTCTCTAATTGTAATTAACGTTTCAAAATTCATTTTAAACGCAAATTGTAACAATGTTTTCTATTGTTATAAAATCAAATTTATTGTTTCCTCAAATCTTTATTCACGTGTTTTTGCCGATGTTAAAGTTAAGAAAATATTGCTTTTCTGGTCAAGGTGACTTCTTACTTCCGCTGTTATTTCGTAGCACGCACTTAACTTCAGTTTTTATTTCGTAGCTTTTAACAAGCACTCAAACATCCAATGACGTTAAATTAGTTACTGTGCGATGTTTCGTTGGAATTTCACAAACTTTTTAATGATCCTAATCAGTCTGAAGTGCGGTAGCGACCGAGGAGTAAGTGAAGTATAGATGTCTGATGATGATGATGAGAAGTATATGATTATCTGATTTATAAAACATTTTGTTTAGAAGTTTCGAAAACACCAAGTTATACAGTATACGTATATTTGCTCATTGTAAAGCTGTATTAGTTATTGAACTATGTGGTTTAAAATAAATATTCTTTTCCTAATTTTCTCGCATTTTCATTCAAACCATACTGTTATAAGGTGAAAAAAAGGCTATATTTTAAAGTTTTAATTTAGCAAGAAAGGATTCAAAGAAAATTTACGTTCGTTGGAGCAAGTTAGTTACAATATTTGTAGAAAATAAAAACAGGAGGGCTGTATATGAAAAAATATGGATCCCGGGTTTTCAGCTAGTTATTGATAAAACAGAAAAAATCATTTGAGATTCAACTTCAACTGCAATTTAATTTCAAATATTTGCTTGCTTCACGAATAACTCTAATCTAAAATTAGAACGGAACATTTATTGTAAAATTTCTTGTTACTATTTTCAACATATATATTCATCAATTTCTATATGTGGAGAGTAAGAAATAATTTCAGTTCCGAAACGAAAATCCTTTAATTGTCAATGTTTTTAAAATTAGAAAAAATCACTCAATTAAGTAATAACTATTGGCCACTAATTATCTTCGAAACACTTCTTCATAAATAAACTAGAATAAAAATTAGTTCTCTTTCATAGCTATGACAATTTTTTAAAAATTTTAATCTGTTGTTTTTAAAGTTTCTTTTGCTGGAAAACATAGACACTTTTTGAATACAAATAGGATGTTCTACAGGATATAGTTTTGCAATATTTGTATCTCGATGTTCAAGAGTTATATTTCATTCCACATATTTTGAAGGATTATGTAGTAGGAAATTGAAAATTAAACATTATAAGAAATCAAAAATAATTTCTCTCCAGCAAGTAGGGAGCACCAAGTTTCATATTATCCTGTTTCTTCGTTGGATAAAATTCACCTGATTTATATCGCTATTAAAAAGTCACATTTTCGAAAAATATTGAAAAATGAAAATGTTTTCTTTGACAACATCAACACAATATTCTACGAAGGCGTTTCGGAAGATAAAGGTACAACACATAGAAAAAAGGGAGAGAAGGTTTTGGTAAACACATTGGTAATGCTGGGTTTAACCTTGAAAATTTCGCTTTCCCCTTGTACTCATTTGCCATTCCTATGATAAATCTGGTTCGAGTAGTATGGCTTTACAATGGCATCGGCGATTCAGAATCCCGCCAAATGAGAAGAGTGATCCTTCGTATGTTTTCTTAATGCAAAAGATGAACGACAAACGGCATTGTTTTCGTTTATGGGAACATTATGAATGGACTAAATGTAATGAAATGGCGTCGTGATGTCACTGGAGGTAAGACAGATGTTCATGACGAACACAAAACAGGTAGGCCCTCAGTGATATCTGATGCAGTCTCTTCAAAGGACTTAGGAAGCAATTCGTGCAAATAGGCATCTAACATTGAAAGAATTGCATAATATTATACCGGTAGAGTTCCCATAAATAGAAACAATTTCTTTGTTAAAATCCGCTGGTCTCTCACCTTTTGCATCTAATTTCAAAAATTAATTAAAAAAAACCCTAAAAATGTTGGAACTACGTTTTTCTTTTCTGAATGAGAGCGCATCTCAAACAGGTTTTTTTTTTTTCAAATATGGAACGCGGCGTCACGACGTCCTAAATTTGTTACAGCGAGAAAATTCCGTACGCAGTAGCTACTGATGAGTGTTTTCTGGTTTACTTTTATAGTTTTTCTTGAATATCACGAAAACTCTTCTGTATTCAAACTACATGTGAATTAACAAATTAAAAAGCGTAAAATTCTCTAAAAACTCATCCTTTTTTTTTCCCTTCCAGTTCTAATATTTATTATATAACGGTTCTAAAAACCTTTTTGATTTCCAGTTATTTACGACCCCCTAGACCACCGAAATGGCATGTTACCTATCTGGAAAAAAAATTTTTGAGATACGCTCTCATTTTTAAAAAACCGTTGTTCCAACATTTTTAGTTTCTTAAAATTAATTTTTGAAATGAGTCACTTCAATTGTGTACACCCTGTGTATTGACTCTGAAATCTTTCACCAGATAACAGCGGAAAAAAATATTCTTACTCATATTTACAATTTAGAAAATATTCCTTGTTGTTAATATTTAATGATTTGTTGTTTCCTTTTCGTACATACTTTAATTTTTTATAGAGTGTCTTCAATCTGCATCCTTTGAGAGTTCTAATTCGGAGTTTTCTTTTTTTTAATTCTGTAATGATTTAGATGTAACATCTATATTTATAAAAGGCAATGGTTGTGTGTGTGTGCGCGCGCGATGTCCAGACGAATCTATTGTACTCACAGCCATGAAATTTGGCACACAGGTAGTCGTAATAGTTACTCAATGCACCTCTAAGTCCAAATTTTAATTTTTTTTCTAGAAAATGTCTTATTTAATATTTTGTTTAGTTTTTGGTGATTTTTCGCACTAATTTCTTAATAGAACGGTTTTGGAAAACTGTAAGGAAAACAGATACACCATCTGAAAGAGCAAACGATTTCCGTTCTAATGAAGTTTGCTTTGTACCTCTAACGTAATTAACTGAATTTTGAGAAATTTATGAAAAATAGTCACTTTTATGGTAATTTTTACTAAGGATTTCTTCAAATTCTCACATCTGTCGTTTTAACATCTCTATAATTTTCTTTTTTTTCAGCTTATAACTGGAAGTTTTCTGTCGGATTTATTTCTTTTTCAGTTTTTTTTTATATATTTTTTTCCTTGATCAATTCAAAGCGTTCTTCTGCTAGCGAGAATTTAACAACGAGAGTGTCTCAGGACGGTCCCAGAATGTATTGTTGTAATTTCATTGGCTGGTGCGTGACCTTCCTCTTGGCAGGTGATGTCATATGCCTTCATTCCAAGCATGCATTTCTACAATCCGATTCCTTCGGGCAGGTGACGTCATTACCGTCGCGTCATTGTCGAGAGAAAAATAAGCGGGAAAATCAATAATGCGTATCTTTTGTTTTCAAAACTTTTTCGTGTCATTGTTTGCATTTTTCCCCCATTTTGTTGAAATCCTGATTCCACGGGCAACTCCGTGCGCGTACTGCTAGTTGTTAATATTACTTTACTTAGTTTTACAATTATTTTAACGATGTCTGTATTCGAATGTATACGATTCTATTTATCAGTAAGCTGAATTATTTGCTGTTCTACCTGATTAGTTTACTTATATATTTACACTCCATTTTGCAGCAACACGAGTAGTATTGTGGGACGGATGTCGTAATTTTGAACCGTGATCAGATGACGAGGGCGATACCTCAGCCGTCCCTTCCTCTCCATACATCTACACCACACCATAGGAAAGATATTTGTCCCCCACGGATTTAATGTGCACTGGACCAGCTTATACGGCGGGTCTTCGAAGAAATTGGGTTTCGAACTTGGAAACCTCCGGCCCGGAAGTCAAGACCTTACCACCAGGTTGCTGTCGCTCGCTGTTCCACCAGAGAAATGGATATCCATACTCAAGAAATGCATGACTCTGATTATAACGGGGAAAGGTTCTATTAATGCACCAATTCAAATATAATATGTCTTAAGGAAAAGGTAATATTGGTCCTTTTGTGTTAATATATGATACAAGTCTACTGGAATAAATGTTTATTTAAAAAGTATTAGGATTATTATTAATTACTACATGCCTTCGGCAACCAGTACTTAGCCGAGAATATGACCTCAATTGAAACTTTTATCATTTTATATTCATAGTTCCCTTAATAACGTAATTTGAAACTTTGAAACAGATTGTGGTAGATATTTAACCCGTGTTCTTTTAGTGGCTTTGCACCTATTCAAATTAATTGACTACATAAATGTCCCAAATGGAGCCAAATAAATGAACATGCCATGTAACATCTAATCGCGCGTTTCGGCGTTATCTTCACTTTCATATCCCTCTTTCAAAATATTCAATTTATTTCAACATTAAAATTTCACACCACATTTTATGGCCAGTAGCATGTTAGAAGGATTAAAACATGCTGAAAAAAGATTGAAAACATAGCAACCATCATCATTCCGCTTACTGGATACATATCTTAATATAAGTAAAATCTCAGAGATCTTGGTACACATAGATGTTGATGAAATAAAATATGAAAGCAAAATATATTGGGATATTCCTTCAACTTTCGACAATGGAAGAGAAACATGCAATTAAATATTTGTTTAAAAAATGAAGACAGTTTGAAATCAATTTCAATAGTGAAAAGTATTGTCATGCCAAATGTATTTTAAATTTTTTTTAAAATTAGAAAAAAATTGTACGTCAACTTAATTGTTATAATTAAGAAAGTAATTTTTGCATTTTTAGATGGCATAAAATTGCATTTAGTGCTGTAATATCCCCGGAAGTTATTAAGGGAAAACATCAAATTTTCGCTTAATTTTTAATTATTTAAAATTCTGAAAAAATTGCTTCGAAGTGCATATTCCCGTCCTCCAAAGTATGTTTGTGCCAAATTTCGTAGTTCTAGGTCCAGTGGTCTGGACTGTAGATCGTCAACACACACAGACACACACTTTCTCCTTTATTATTAATAGAGATTTTCTTATTTGAATGATGGCGACTTCATAGTTGTTTGGGAAAAAAATTTAGTTTGTATTAAGATACTTCTTTTAATTTCATGGTTCACTTTTGCTTCCGAATAAACCCACTGTCTTTATTGATGCCATTTTTTCAGGGAAAAGAAGGTTGAACTTTACTTGTTTTTGTGGGCAAGTATATATATTGTAAATACATTTTGAAACTCTTAATGTAAATGAGAAATTAGGATTTTAAATGCACTTAATAAAAAATTCATTTAAAATTCTTCATTAACAAAATTTGCATATACATCTTTATCAATAATTTTAATGCTGATAAAAGCACTTTGTTTAAATATTTTTTTCATATTAAGTATGAACCATATTAAGTATATATAAATAAACCTTTGGATTATGGTCTAGACAAAATTGGGTGTCCCTAAAATGACTGATAGATTTTGAAAATCAATAAAAGAAAAACGAAACGCTATAGAAATGTTTCGTTTGCGGCCTTACGCTTGAGAAACCAGGGAATTTTATCCCACCTGTGGCAACAGCTTCGCCCTGCTTGCGCTGTCTACCTCGCTCATGCGCAATAGTGAGCTGAGTACTATAAAGGCTCAAGTTTCATCTGCCATCTCGCTCTTACTCTCTTCTTGCACTTGCTATGATTTATGTTCCTGTTGTAGGCATGCTAATTTAATTATCATTTACCTTACTTTTAATTTTATCTTGTTAAGTTTATTAAAGTTATAATTGTTATTATGAGTTAGCTTCTTCAGCGTTGCGTAATGTTTCCTCACACCTGCACGAGCCAGTATATACATGCATACCTGTAAACGGTGGTTGCACCATTCCAAGTTACCTCGCCTAAATAGATGCAGTAGCTACTCTTTG
>BGPR01000515.1:70201-117538 GCA_013235015.1 Araneus ventricosus
AGTGATAACCATGTTAGCCTATTGACCACCGCATCAATTCAAAGTAGTAACCTTTACATGTGGTTTGCTAAACACCAGTTTGCACATTTAGTTACCATTTCCGGCAATAGGTGACACTGCATAATAGCTAAAATAAAAACCGGTATGAAAATGTTGCAAGGACTGTTGCAAAAAATTAAAAACGATGTTTTCAAAATAATCACTATTTGCAGCAACAACGTGGAGCAATCTGAGGCAAAACTGTCCAGACACCCATGTAAACATATCACTTGGAATTGTCTCGCATGCTGTACTGATGTATTGTTTCAGTTCCGTAATTGTTTGTGGAGTTTGGTGGTATACCAGGTCTTTTAGGTACCCCAAAGAAAAGTCACATGGCGTAAAGTCTGGCGAATAAGGAGGCCATGCCATGTCACTTCCTGTATGCTTATCGTAATCTAAGGCAATAACACGATCTTTGAAATGTTCTTTCAGTAAATCAAGTACTGCAGACTTTCGATATGGACGAGCACCATCTTGCATGAACCAGGAGGCGTCCAATGGTCGCCTAAAGGATAAGGAATCGCCACAAATTCATCCAGAATCCCAAGATATTTTGCAGCATTTATCGTTTGCTCTCGAACAAATCGGCCAATTATTCCTTTGGAGGAAATCAAGGTCCAGTCCATTACTTTTGGGGAATACAGGGATAAAGGTACAGCAACATGTGGGTTTTCGGTTCCTCAAACGCGCCAGTTCTGCTTGTTGACAGAGCCATCGAGGTTAAAATATACCTCGTCCGAGAACCATATGTTTCCAACATCGATATCACTTTCATTTACAAGCTGCAGCATAGAGTTCTCAAAATCATAGCGTGCATCAATGGTATTAACACTCAGGTGTTGGCGCGTCTGGATCTTGTAGGAAATTGAAAAATTACTTTCATGTTCTCTCTGCGTTTCTGTCCCACATTTTTCAAGATTGCGCCAATAAGAGTAGATCTTCATAATTCTTTCTACAATATGAGATGACGCTCTTTTTGGAAACCTTGCCTTCTACCAAAGAATCAGCATTCGCGTAATACTGAACTGTCACTTTCAATTAGGGACTGTTTAACCTCATGTAAATTATAAAATAACACCGATAATACTTGCCGGTTGGATAGAAGTTTGCCTCCGTTTATTTGGTGACCCTCTCTACCAATTAAATAGATATTTCTATCACCACTTCTCAAATTAAAAGCCATAATTGCACTCATATTTGACTCGGACAGCGATTAGAGCAGACTGAGGGCGAGTCGCCGGTGGAGGTTGGAGATCGCCGCTGCACCCACAAGCAGCACTCTCTCTTCCACCGTGATGCGGCACGTGTTCCCAACCTCCCCCTATATTTTATATATATATATATATATATATATATTTTACGAACAATTAAAACTCAAATTACATTTTCAGTATATACACCTATTAAACCAATAATTAATATTAAATATAAAAGAATGTTACCTTATTATTAATCATACAACGAAATACAAAAATATAATTAGATTATAAACTATTACTATGAAAATGACAACCAGAATTGGAATTCCAACAATCAAATGCCAATCGATCTTAGGAATCGATTATGTCGCATTAAATCCGAATTAATGCTGAAATGACATTTGATCTTTTTATTTACTATATACATCAGTCTAAACCGTATTAGATGTAATATTTATTATTTTCTGTGTCAAGTACGAAGGTTTACAAAATGTTTGCAATAACTTTTGCAAAAATTTATTTCTGCTTATTGATTGCAACATTATTATATTGCTTGAAAAAAGCATAAACTTATACTAAATGGATTTGTTTTATAAGAGAAAAAGATACTTACTCGAATTTTCCATCTGTGATTGATGTGTCTATAAAACGGAAAAAGATGATTTTAAGTAATGATTTTTTTTGTTCAAATTAACGTAACTTGCAAATATTTAGACATGCTTGAAAATAAAATGAGTAAACTATGATCAAATTATTTCAACTAATGTTAATTTACTAAATTTGAAGAGCTTAAATATTTATATTTTCAAAACACAAATACTTCTTTGTATCTTTTAAGACTAAATTAAAACATAGGTTAAGTTCTAAATTCATATAATATCTAAGCATTTACGCATTATTTATGTAAACAAATCATTAAATATTTATTTCTATGAGCCTCTATTGGGAACAATATTTAAGTAAACCCTTGATGACTTCTGAGCAAATCATTTGACTCAATGTTCAATTTATTCATATTTGTTTAAGTCTGTCTCATGTAATCACAGCAAGAATAATTTATTAAAATGTATCCTATTCAGCAGAAATACCTTTATCCCCCGCGTCGGAAGAAAATAGGATTTGGCGAATGAATAAAAATAACTGAAATGAGATAGTCATTGACTACTAAATACTATATATAACGAGTGAAAGTTTATTTTTATAATAATTTAAATAGAAAATATCCATGCAATTATTCAGGAAAAATTAACTTTCAGTTTTGTACTAAATTAAAACACTGAAAATGTTTTTAATACTTTAAAAATTATTAAGTCTTATTTCGATTTCAGCAATAAAAAATAATTTATTCGTCTATTATTATGTAATTATTTTTGTAAGTAAGCAGCTATCGCCGTTTTTAAGCCAGCTGCATAGTAAGATTCCAGTAAATTTCAAAGTAAACGAAGAAAATCCGTGATATATATCCTCTAAAACATAAAATTAAATCAAATTTATATTCAGAAAAAAAGTACCAATAATTTACATGAAGAGTTCTGTTCTTCGTTATTTCTCAAAATAAAAAGTTATCCCTACTTTCAATGCCCCTCAAAAGGAAAGTTTTTATTAAATACTTTATGTTGTACTGAAAATATGGAAAATTCATTTATTAGAAAGAACAAGTGAATAGCTTAATATAGGAATGCAAATTAATTATTAATAATTAATTTATATTTGTTTACCTTTTTGATAACTACTTCTAGAACGGCGAGTTTTGATAATGGTTATAATTATCACAGCAATAATAACAACAACCACAATAACACCGATGAAGACGCCAAGAACTGGGTTCAGAGTCACAGATGCTTCTCTAGCTGAAAAAAATACAGTTGTTATTTTCAAAGTAACCGAATATCTTGCGTTTTTTTTAAAAAGAGAGAGAGAATGCTTATGGGAATGAAATTCTAAATTGATGAACGAAATCCATCTTGAAAGCTTGTTTAACGGCATTTAATTATATTAAAAGGCAAACAATTTAATTTCAAAGCAGTATTTCAGAAAAAAAAATTGTCATGTAGTTTTGATAATTGAAAAAAAATAAAATAAAATGACAAATTAATTAACTTTCATAAAATCAAACCACATTAATTATATTTTACAAATGAAGCAACGAATTAATTAAATTTTTAATAGATGTTCCGGGAATAGGCTCATAAATAAAATGTGCATTGACTTCCATATGCATAAATATTTAAATGTTTGCATTAATTTTTAATAACCAGAGTAACAAACAATAAAAGGACTCATGGGATGGATTAGAGAGAATAGTGTGACGAAACTAATTTAATACATCTTATTATTTCAAGATGTTTTTTTTTAAAAATATTAATTAAAATATTGTGCCGTGGAATGTAAAATTTTCTTTACTTTAGACGATGATTCACTGTTTGATGTTCTTTCAAGCATTATTTAAATCTTATATTAAACATTTCATGGCGTTACATTAAACATGAAATCATTTACTATAAAACAATAAAAAAATGCAATCTTCCCGCTTTAGTGTTTTATGTTGCTTAAAGAAATCAGTATTATCTATACTTTTAAGGCCATTAAATCAGTCTTGAAATAATGTTTAAAAGAAAAATAATCAGTCAGAAATTAACTTCATTTTAAGGTACAATAAACTTGTCCTTGAACTTAATGTAAAAAAAATATTAAGTCTAACGAAGGATAAGGAAAACCAATTCATGTCTCTTCTCTCAATAATGTTGAAAAGAAATTTTTAAAAATAATCTATATATTGTCGTCACAAAAGTCTGTTGAATTCATAATATAGGGTATCAAAACAGCGTGAGTAGTTTTTGTTCCTGAAAAGGAATTTACTTTTCCGAGACTTCATTAAGAACATTAACGCTTTCGACTGTTACATATTATGTGTACTAACTCTAAAAAACTAAATGAAGCAAAAATTATTCACAGTTGACTTTTAAATGGGACAGTTTGTGAAGTTGAAAACAAATTTGTTTTAAGTGTAATGTCTTTTATGCAGTCAGGTAATTGATGATTCTTAGTGCAAAAACAAACAATAATAAGTTGCCAAGGAAATAATTTAGCTCTTTCTAATCAGTCAAATTTATTTTTATTTTTACTGCAATGATCTCGTACACTTTAAGACATAATAAATAGGGCCAGCTTATTGCTCAGGCAGCCTGCTTTTATCCAAGCTCAGCAGTAATCCTCATCTCATGCCGACTTATTAACAGTTAAGTTAGTAAGTTTCCTAACACTAATATAATAATTAATTAAAAATTAAATAGTTAACTATTTAGAATTCACGCGCGCAGAAGCTATTTCCATATACACATAAAGTGTAATTGTGTTCCTGAAGAAATATTCGAATTACATGGAAATCAATTTCATGTAATTTTATTCATGTTTATTTTTCAATTTTTTAGAATCAAGCCTTCTGAAAATGCGAAAGTGTTGGGAAACCGTTGGGTTTATACTCTTAAACGTGAGGTAAATAACAAAGCTGTTAGATTCAAGGCACGTTTAGTGGCACAGGGTAATACATAATTAAAAGGAGTCTTCTGACGAGGTGTTCAGCCCACTCGTTAACTTTTCTATTATAAGACTATTTTTCAGTATCTGTGTATGTTTATGGAAATGGACTCATGTTCAAGTAAATATAAATAATGCTTATTTATATGCAATTAAGATACAATTTTATACATGAAACGACCAACAGGATATGAAAGAGAACCACATAAAGTTTTTCTATTACGAAAGGCAATATACGATCTACATCAAAGTGGCCGTGAATGGTTTTTAGATTTGGAAAATATCTTAATTAAATTAAAATTTAAGAAGTTATATTGGTGCAACTGCGAATATACTTTAAAAGATAATGTAATTCTATTGTTTTATGTGGACGACATAATCGTTTTTGGTAAAGAAATTCAAAATGTGGATTTTGTATTAAATTTATTGCAAGACAACTTTGATCCAAAAGTATTGGGTAGAACGAAGACACTTTTAGTGATAGAGTTCGAGGAACAAGGAAATGGTTTATTTATATAACAAAATGTCTTATATTAAGAGAGTTTTCAAGACTTATGAGAAATATAAATTTCCAGTTAGTTCCTTACACAAATCAAAAGATCAAGTTCTTTCTAAACTTGATTCATCTAAGACTAGCGAGAAGTTGTTAAACTTTCCATATAGAAATTTGATTGGCTCTTTAGCATTTATTGCTCTTCGAAGAAGACCAGATATTATGTATGCAGTAAATGTCTTGTCTCAGTTTCAATCCAACCCTTGTATAAAACACTCAAATTGTTTATTCAGGTTATTAGGTTACTTGAAATATACACAGAATTACATGTTGGAACTTTCAAAAGTTAAATCTTTAAAATTGAGATGTTTTTCAGATTCGGATTTTGCAACAAACCGAGATGATAGAGTATCAATGGGAGGTTTTATAACTTTTATTGACGAAACTCCCATTTCATGGCAAACTTTTAAACAAAAATCAGTTAGTCTATCTACTATGGAAGCCGAGTATGTTGATCTTACAGAAGAGGCAAGGGAATTTATATGGCTAAAGAACGTATTGAATAATGAAAGCTTAAATTTAAAAGTAAACAAAAATATAATGTTTTGTGATAATCAAGCCGCCATAAGTTTCTCTAATTCACCTGTCGAGAACTATAGGACGAAACATATTGACGTCCGCTACCATTTTTTGAGAAGTTTAATTTATGACAATGTATTTAAAATTCAATACTTTAACACTAAATTTAATTTAACAGATATACTCATTCTCACTAAACCTAAGGGTAAGGATAGATTACTAAAACTTTGTATAAAAATCTAAGATAAAGGGATTTTTGTTGTTGTTATTAAAAAATGATTTATCTTGTCTCTTGCAATGAAAAGATGTAAATTTTTGTAGAGTATTAACTGTATACAACTGCATAACATATAATTGATGTTTCGTATAGAATCATGGTGCGGAAATTGTAAAAAGAGAGACGCTTGTAAGACATTTTGTAAAAATTGAGCAATGAATTTATTTTCGTATCCGAGGTTAGTAGTGTCCTTAGGTAATTTTCCAATTCCATACCATGATCTCAAACGATTCGAACCCTATCTGTGAGCGTTTAGTCATCTGCGGTGGGCAATACTCTGAATGCAAATAAAACGGGTTTTTAATACGCAACTGCAGTGACGGCTAGTGGACATGATTTTGTCAGTTGGAGATGAGAACGGGAGAATGATATAAGTGCATTAGATCGGGTTATGAGTTCTAGAAGTGTTTTTCGTATAAGAGCAGTATTTTTTAAACTTATTTTATTGTTTTGATTACTCCAGAGGAGAATATTATGATTTGGATTAATTATAAGTCATGATCCTGATCTTGTAACTGTGCCAACTCTACTAAATTTTCACTGTCAATTCTGCTAAAAGGATGAAACACACTCTCGTTGATAACAAAATATATTTAATTTACATTGCACATTCAAGACTTCAGACCTTTAAATGGATGAGAAAAATTTTAGCATAAACAGCTTTAGGACGATGGAAATAATGAATGCTCACAGTATAAAAGGCAATGGGATATTCTACTCATTTCATTGCACCTTCTTCTTAGTAACCATGATCGATCTACCCAAGCCTTGTCTTGAATTCAAGGTGATCTTAACGATAGTAATCACGTCACCAACACGGAAACTGAGGGTAGAGGCCCTGGCCCAACCCCTTTCGCGGGAGGTACGTTCCGCCATCGCAGTCCCAAGTAGCACAACATGCTGCAGGATATTATACAATATTGTTCAATATTATATAACATTAAATTATATTTTACAATATTGCGAATATTGTTCAATATTGTACAATATCTTTGTGCTACTGGGGGTAGGGGTAGTTCAAACCCACATCATTTACTATATCCAATTGGGAAGCGAGAATCCACTTATTTATCCGGCGACACCTCAGCCACTCGTGGTGCCTCCCAGTGGGAGACCTAATTTAATAAAAATTTCCGATTGAGTTAGTCTCTCAAATGTTGGTGCACAATATTACGGATTCTATTCTATTGGTATCTTGATGATCATTCTATTTATCGTTAAAAATCATATTTCTAAAGAAAAAATATTCCAGTGATTTTCAAAAATTAATTTCACATATTTTTAATAAAAAGAAATTAGTAAATTATAAATTCATAGAATCTTAAAACGCATCTTTCTCAGGTTTTGCTATTTATCATGCAAACTGTTTCTCCATAAAATATAAAATTAAAGTAGAAGACTCACAATATTTTTTTACTTTGATGTTAAATGCCTTCAATTGCATAACATACTTTTGAAGCATGAAAGGGTAGTTAGTTGAGGTTCTAAACTCACGTGGAATATATATCCTATTCTATGAGACATGGAGTTATAAGTTTAATGTAAATATCTTTACGGCATGTTGTGTACAAATGTTAAGATCAATTTGATTTCTGAAATCAAAGAATCATTAGAAGATATCCTATTTCTCTTGATATAAATATTCCTTATCCTAAATACATTATTTCTGATTGTATGCTAATTCTAAGACAAATACAATTTTTTTAAAATTTTTTATATAATTAGTGAATTATGCATAATGTTTGTGTATAATTATGTTTACATTGATTACTTCTGAAATTTTATTAGTAATATCAAAGATAAAATATATAGTGCAAGATGCTTAAAATGGAATACGTATATACGAATTTAGCAATCCACAATGTCTGAAGAAATCGATATAGAGACGTTAAATGATTGTACAGTTAAGATTATTTTATTTATAGATAAGAATAAAGAACGGCGCTGCTTATCAGTATTCTGGGAATCAGGAAAAATTAGGAATTTTTATTTCCATATTCTAGATAATCTTCTAACAGGTATAGATATGAAATTTCAAGATGCAAACCAGATTATTTTTCAAATGATCAGTGAATATTAAAAAAATTAACAAAAAACGAGGAAAATTACTCTGATGTGCTATTTGATTCCTTAGAAAACCCTAGAAGTCTGTCTTGTCTTACGTTTCTAATGACCTATTAAAATACTTTCGCAACAATGCCTAAGATGTTAGAAGAAACTCAAGTGACACTAACATAATTCCTTTTGACTGTTTAATCGATCAGAAATCTTATTTGATGGAAGAAACAATTGTAGAAAGCCTGATTATTGCTACCCTTGTTGAAGAACCTTAAGGTATCTTATTTCGTTCATACGAATAACATTCAATTACTGGATATGTTCAAAGAGAAACAAGAATCCATCACTTTTATACTGTCCCCCATAGGAATTATGTACTTCAGGTGCGGTGATTCCAAAAAAACAATATTAACATCGGTATCAAATATTGATTGAAATTTTTGTCTAACACAATCTGTATCATGCTATATTATGAAGGCTTGCTTTATTGATTCATGCATTATTTACCAAAGTCACCTTGATTATGCTTATCGTATAAGTTTAGATTTTGAAGCCTTTTCATTTTGTTCATAAACATAATGTTTGTAGTGTCGACGTAATCATTTTGAGTTTATTAATAATATAAAAGAGATGGAATAATTGGAACTATAGGGGAAAGTATGGTAAGACCGGGTAGCTAAGGTTCGAAATCCTGTTGGAGCCAAGATATTCGACATAGAGCTATAAAATTTTAAGAAAATATTCATTATTTACCGCAGTACAATATATATTTCCAGAAAAGTTAGTTTCATTACTTTTTTATCGATGATTTTTTTTTGTAAAAAAATGTGAAACCGGGTACACATGTTAATGTTATGGAAAATTAGGAAAACTCAATTTTTAGAGGAAAAGTTGCAATCATTTTTACTTTAAAGACAATTTAAGATTGTTAGTTACAAAATTCACATGTAAAGCGGTTGTCTTCTTCCTCCGGGCCACAAGAGAATTTGTGGGCACAGCTAAGACAGTTTTTATAATGTATTAACACTTCTTCTTTATTTAAATTAGAAAATACATCATTAAAATTTAAAAAATTCAATGTCTGATCAGCTTGTTCGCCTTATTCGGAGGAATCCTCAATACTGACTGTACCGGTCTTGCGCCACTTGGAGTACCCGGTTTTATCCGGAATGCAGAGGTTATGAAAAACGAAATAGAACCGCTCAATTATTGGAGTAAATCTTTATTGTTTAATATGATATATATCCTTAGTAAACGTTTAATAAGCTGGACTAAATACAGTTTGTATTACTGTAATGATTTTTAAGTAAGGATAGTTTAAATTGAAACGAATATTAGAGAGTTAACGTCTTAAAACAAATAAACCTTCACAGAAGCAGTGAAATAAACAGCTGAAAACACGCCACTATGACTGTTCCTTTTTCTTGACTAGTAGAGTGTAATTCAATATCTGTCAGCTAGATAGGAAAAATAATAGTGCCAGAATCCAGGGTACCCTGTTTTATTCCACTCTCCCCTATATTTCCTGAATGATAAATCTTATCTTATATTTCCAAGTAAAAAGAGTTTAAATTAAAATGAAGTGTTTCTTTCCTTGAAACAATTTAGAAAAATATGTAACGAGTAGCAACTCAAAATCCAGGTGATTTTTTTATTCGAAAAGCAAGCTAACTTCTAGTGATTTAAATTAAAAAGGAAAGTTCCAAATCTACCATTTTTTCAAAATCCACTTGATTAGAGTAATGGATAAACATTTTTCTTTTAAAGACAAACAAAAAATAACAGCAACTGTAAACACTCTCCTTTTGTCCTTAAACAGCAGCATCAAGGAAAAGCTTTTATTAAAATAAAGAACCTTTTCTTAAGAAAAGATGGGCAATTTCTCTCGCATAAAAAATTCTTCTCGTGCTGATAGATTACCTGTTCGTCTCTTCGCAGGTGATAGAGTGGCAGCTACAAGAGCCACCGACTTGCTGCGACCCTTCGCGTTTGATGAATAGATAACAAGGACGTAGGATGTGCTGGGAGATAGACCGGTGACTTTGAATCTGGGTTTGTCGATGTTTGTCACATTATCAGCCATATATTCTGCCACCGAATTGTATATCTCCATGTGGAAGATCTGCGTTAAGCTTCCATTATAGCCAGGTTTGCATTCGACGGATAACGAATGAGCAGTTCGATTAGCTATTATGCAGTCGTGGATTGGCTCGGGAGGCCCTGTAATGAAAAATAAATATTATAAAATATAATTAGCAATTTTAAGAAAGCAAATGTTTTATAAATGGGTCAAAGAAGGGAAACAAAAGATTAAAATGTGAAATTGTAGTCATTATAACCATAAAGGAGCAATCTCCAACCAGTGTAGGTATGCGTAATGACTGAATAACAGTTAATTAACCTCACAAAATTTTCATGGCACCAAGGGAAATAAGACCTTGCGATCAACTGGACATCAAGGCAGAGAAAAGGCATATTTGGTGATTTGGGTCAAGAGAAAGAGGTTTGGTTGTTTAAACAGAGGTAAAGATAGTGTTTTATGCAATAGCGTTCAAAGTTTAAATGCAGGTACACTATCATGAGTTGGAATATAGTTGGGAGTCAGGCCGGGAAAGGTTGTATAATTTTCTGAGATTGTTTCATCAATGGCGATACTATTATTAGTTTTAGTAGAATAATCCTTTTTAGGACTTTTAATGTTTGTAACAAGTTTATAGCAATGTAAAATATTTGAAACTCTTTTGCAGATCGGAGCAACATATGGATAAGAAGAATTCGGCAGTCTGGTAACTGGAATAGTTTTTACTGCGGTATAGAGTCGTAAGACATGAAACTAGTATCAGGTCTTTTGTATTCAGGACCTCAGCATCTCTCCATAACGTAATACGACGCACATGGTTCACTCTTTGACCTCTTAATTCTACAGCAACTTTTTCCAGTGGATCATTGAACAATTTACCACTGGAAATAACTCCCTTAGATCAGTTCAAACTTTTAGCATTTGTTCGGTTTGCTTTGAGAATTTCATTTCCATTCGCAGGTAGCCAGATTGAATTTTGCGGTTACTTTTACCTTGCCTACGTTACTAGTTGCTCTGCTTCCAATTAAGGAAAGTGATAAGTCTCTTTCTCTGCAAGAGTCTACAGAGGGTTTCTGTGTATCATAAAATATGTATCGAAATTGTTTTGTTTTGAAAATTTGAATCTATTCATTGCTCACTAGAAGTACCAGCTTTATTCTTACCCATATGATATGAAAAAGAATTCAGGCCCGACGGTACCGAGCAACTCGGGAAGTCAACCAGTGGTTCCCGACATTCCCAGCCTCAGCGCTAACCTTTGAGCTAACCGGAACAGATGCACTGGGAGTTACTCCTGGGCATAGGGACCCCTTTAACGCCAAACCCAAGAAGTGATTGCAGTCGCTTGGTGCCTAGTAGACAAGAATCTTCTGTTAGCTACTAGTCAAATTGATACACCGGGGATCATAGTGGACTACCTGCCTAACGGGTCTTCATGCATGACCAACACGAGAGTTTTATAGCTACTTCATTCCATGGGGAGCTTCGTCGCATTCCGTCAAGGGGAGGAATAGAGAATGCAAAAGCCATAAGCCAGAGGAGAGGGCAAACTTGGAGACAGATAAGATCCCTGCGTATCTTGCTGCTTGTACGGCACTGCTCATCTAAAGAAGTTGAGCTACTTAGGGAATAAAAATTTGTGCTTTTTCACAATAAGCTGAACTTCGTTTTATCAGCTGTGCGAATAGGAGTAGTACGTTTTTTTCCCCTAGAGGTTTTTTGAAAGTTTGTATGTTATAAGAGAAGCAAAAGAGCCCATGCTTTAACCCTTTATCTACCGACGGTATTTAAAAGTACCGCCTTAATTACGTTTATTTCTTCGCAATGTCGGCCTTTTTCCTCACAGAATTCACAAGAACACGGAGAATGGAGTTCCATTAACAAGCAGTAAAAGGAAATTGAATTTTTTAAATTATTAATAAAATTAATTAAGTAATTTTAATTAATTACAAAAAGTGTTTTCTTCATTCCCAGGATTATTCTACATCAAACTTATATAATGGTTTTAAAAAATTAAAAAGTATCTATTAAGTCCATGTGGTAAATAAAGGGTTAAGACGTAATAGCTATTGCTTCAATCACAAATCTTCAGGATTATGCTAGTGGTTATGTTCTTAATTTCGAATCTTTATTAAAGATTTAGATTTGTCGAATGCATCAAGCATTTTTTATTCTACCATTAAGAAGGATTCTGTAATGATTCTGAATGTTTTGACATAGTTCGTGAGAAGTTCATTTCGTATTTGTGTGCTTCTCTCCTGGTGAAATAAAACAGCCAGAATTCCTTAACACATGCAATGAATTAGTTCCTCTTCAGACATAAAGGCTTTCTCTCTTTTATGATACACTTTTATATAACTTGAATCTGCTCCTATATGTAAAACTATAATTTTGATATCGATTTTTCACTCATTTCTATACGTGATAAAGTTTTCAAGCCTTGTACGCTTTTGCGCTATATATAAAAATATATTATTTTATTATTTTCAAAATTTAATTATCATTTAGTTCATTCATTTGGGTGCATATTTATTGCATATCACTGGCGCCTACTGGGAGTCAACGTAACAGAAAAAAAGTTTTACTTATGCGCGTGTTTTTCGCGCTTCCGGCCCGGGATATAGGAAAACAATAATAACTCTTATTCATTTATGCGCCGCACTAAAAAAGCACCTCTCACTTATGCGCGTCGCAAAACGGGTTTTTGCTCTGCTTCTAGTAATGCATTCCCTCACCCTACTTCTATTGTTGAAATTCCAGGAACACATTCCTCTAACGTATGCACAGGAGTGTACGTGGGGGTTCTTGTGATTGACGTCAGTAAAAGTTGCATTTATACAGCAGCCAATTAGAGAGGTTAGTACTGTAAGTACCACGTGGCATTGATCTCTAGGGGAAGAACCATCTTTGGAGTTTTGGTTAGATGGTTACGTTTTAAAATGGCGGAAGAAAGCGAAATTGTCGCTTTTGTTTAAAATGTATGTTATTAAAAAATTCGAAGAAAATCCTTGCACCTCGAAAAAAGCTTTAGCGGAGCATTTTAATGTCCCAGAATCGACATTGAGACAGATTTTTAAAATTCGGGAGCATTTCCATTTTCTTTGTGTTCTTAAAAAATAATTAACGGAAGTTATGCACGTATTTGCATTTTGAAACTAATCTTATTTACATTTTTCAGTAGTATATACATAGTATTAATTAACAATACATGTAGACTGTATTTATGTTTAACTTTTAAGCTCCCTTTTGTTATTTTTCATTTATGCGCGCTTCTCACTTATGTGCGTTTTTTTCGCTGTCCCCTGCGCCCACGCATAAGTGAGAGATCACTGTAATTATAAATTATAAAAATACAAAATAATTAACTTAAAAATCTCATCATTATTATAATTATAAAAATGAGCTTTTAGAAATTTATTTAATTAAATTTATTTTTAAAAAACAATTTTAAACGTTAAAATATTATCTCCAGTATTCAAAACTTACCAGACATCCAATATAAAAAATTTTCTATTTTTTATTATCGCTCAATAGTACACTTTAAATATTTCTTTCTTTTGAATTCGAAGCGTGACTTTAAACCATTTCTTCAAACATTCAGGAAATGTTTTCCAATCATACAAGGAATACAAATATAGAATCTTATCTGATACAAAACAGAAAAAAAAATTGCTTTTACAACAAGAAAGTTTCACATAAGTTCCTTTCTCGATAAGTTTCCCACTCTAAAGCAGAAACATAAGACCATTGTAATATTTGGTGTATTTCTTTTGCTTTGTTATGTAGATGCAGTCTCTTTCCTGGAGTTATCTGGATGGCATCTTTTATTACCTCAATTTCACAAGGACTCATATTAACACCACAGAATCAGTTGGCGCACTGCCATCTGGTGGAGTATTGCATGACAAAAGAAATCCCGGAAAGAGATCGATCACGAGCGACCCTCTTATCACTGAGCGGAGGACAAATAAGAGGACAACTTCGACGAAGAAATTGATTACCGCAGTTAAAAAACACGAGTTATCTAAATATGTGTCTTGATGTCGATTGAAATGAAGAAATCTTGCATCATTGTTTCACGGTGACTAATTTCCTTTTTCTTTCATGACACAAAATACCATCTTTCAAACAAGAGTTTGAACATTGTTCATAAATTTGTCAGCAACACGATACAAAATTTAGCTCTGTAACGTGTCAAAAAATCAAAACATTTTAATAGTTTCTTTTATAACTAATGTTGCTCTTTAATTATCTCCATGCTTAGGTGTTTAGAATTTTTTTCGGAATTCTGTAAATATCCATATTTTATATTTACTTGATGTTTTGCTTAATCTGGAAAATGAAAGTTTTTTAATGTCCGTGATTCTCAAGTGCTATTAATATTATCAAGTGCACATTTTCTTTTAAGACAAAGTAAATATTTCTTCAACGTAGTTCAAAGGAGCACTCTGAAACGACGAACTATATTATCTTCTTTTAAAATGCGATAAAGTAGTGAATTTAACGGTGAACTGTATAGGAAATGGTCTGCTTTTTTCATGAGAATCCATGATCATTTTAGCACCAAGTTATTCAAGTCAGAAATAACTTTAAAAACTCATAATTCAAAAAGAAGCCGAATTTTTTATGACGAAAACAGAAAAAGAATGCATGACTATTTTTGTTTTCGACCAGAAGATGCCTGTCCTGGTTTCAAAACCGATTCCTTAATCGGTCCGTTTATTTATAGAGGAGGTCATGGGAACGTGTTTAAAAACAGTTTGTGTCACTAGTGAGCACTATGCAGCATTGTAACAGAACAACATAAATTCAAAACTGCAACGCACAGGCATCTTTACGAAAGATGGAGCACTACTGCATATTGCTGCAGATGTGAAACACCTGCTACTCTCAATATTTGGGGAGCATAGTCAGTTGATCATTTTCATACGCACGGCATCAGATGTTCCGAACTTTGTGACTTTTGGTTTTATGGATTCTTCAAGTCAAAAGTGTACCGCGACAAACCAATAATATTGCCAATGTTGAAAGATGCTATCCAACGACATATGTCTACCATACCCCAAGAAATGTTGCTTAGGGTTGTAAATTGTGTCGTACCTCGTCTGACAGCTCTGGTGCTAAATGACGGGCAGCACATTGAACTTACTTGGCACAGCAAACTTACTTGTGACTCGTAATCGACTGTTGTAAGTATTGTTTGTTATTGTAAGTTATCTGTTTATAAAATAAAGAACTATTCAAACAATTTTTTTTTTGGTTTCACATAAAACTATTCGGCTTCTTCCAACAGAGCATTGATGAAAGTTGCAAATCATTACCAGCTTTCTGTGAAACGGGATAAGTAGAAAATCATTTTCTTCTTCATAAATTTCTGGTCTGTCCCCTAAATGCTTTTGTGACCGAAACTTCACTGTAAAGTGTGAGTTCAAGCCTTTTCTTCACTTGATCAAAGTTCAAATAAAATCCATCCGCCTTTTTTGGAGATACTCGAAAAAATATGAAAAATCCTTAAAATCCTTACTTATCACATTTTTCATCCACCTGTATAAGTTATCGATGACAATAAACTGTTTATACATTTGAAGAACCTTATTATCAATTAATCTATTAATTTAATTATCTTTCTCAAACACGTCGCAAAAAACTGGTAATGAATTTGAAAAAAATGTCAATATTATACCAAAGAAATTATTGTATTTAATTCATATTTTAGACTCCTGACCCCATTCAAATCGAATCTTTCACCCCCTTCGCTTTTTGCGTCAAATTTGGGTCATAGTATTCGAAATCCATTAACATCCAATCGCCTGAGGAGACACGAGCAAACGATTTCATGCTCACAATTTGCATTAACCTATCTCACTCCCATTCGATGACAATTGGTAAGGACAAGGGGAAGAAGGGAGGGAGTCGCAGAAGGGTGGTCGGCATCATTTACTTTGACTTAAGAGGATTGATGAGATCTCGCTGTTCTGTCGGGAGGGAAGAGGCAACGCGTTCGTCAGACGATTCGAAATTTTCAGTTAATTAACCTATTGCAATCACGCTTGTTCCTACTTAATGAACTCAGTGGATAATACAAAGCTTTGGTTAAAGGTTTAACCAAAATTTCATTCGTTGGCTTCCTTTTGGATAAAAGCTGCCACCGGGCGAAAAATAAAGCTCAGATTTGAAGACTGCATAGATCAATTCATTAGTGGTAACAGTAGAACTTCGATGAACCGTCACCATCAGGACCAGAGATGTAACGGATAACCGAATAGATGGATAACAGAATTATCTTATTTCGTACAGTAACTTTATTTCACTGCAGGATTGAGATGAAAAGGAAAATAAAATCCTCTAAAAGTGAATAATACATACATATTGTATTTAATTTTACAAAATCATCAATATAAGAGTAGTAAATAAAATGGCATGGCATGACATCACCCCTGGTGTCTATAACCTCAAAGGGTTATATAACCAGTTGGATGGATGCAGGGTGGATGAGTACAACCACTTCCACTACATGGCCCTGAGATCCCACGCGAACGCCATACCCCGAACAACTTTAAATTCTCCCCTCCCCTTGACTTAAACTTAAAGAAACCACAAAAGTTACACTGGACAAATTACAGATTCATAACAAACAAAAGCCTTGTCTGCAAAATACACTCTTAAAGAGCTTGACATTTGCAATGATAATAAACATTTGTACTGTTGGTATTTTGGGAGTTGATTTTTCTTGCTCCTAAATATCCACGTTATTCCGTGCTTATACACACACACGCTGAGAATTTCAGTATAGAACGAATCTAAGGATGCATAGGGAAATTTTATTCAAGCAGTTTTTATCTTTCTCAGATTTCCCTAAGGTTTCTCATTAAACGTTTTTCTCTCTTGTTACTGTCTGACGGTGACTGGACTGTTTGAGACAATTCATATTTACACAAATCATATAAACACAGACGAGTTTGTCCAGAAAAGGTACATAATCTAAAGATACAATCAGAATTTTCTCAAATAGTTTCACTGGATGGCTTGCTGACGAAAAGGCAGATGTTTTGGAGGCTTAACTGGGTGGCCAGATGTCTTGCTTAAAAATGTCCTGGTAATTATGAATGTGATTGATAATCCCGCGAATTCTGCTGCGAGATAGAAGATTTGAAGAAACTGTCCAATATCATTCCTGTTCTAATCTGGACTCTGGTTGTTTCATGTGCCAGGACGTTGTTAGCAGACAGGATGTCGCATAGTGAATGGGAGCTCCAATTTCTCCATCTACATAGAGTAAAATTAGCTCGATGGAATCTCTGCAGATATGAAGGAAGAGGCCCGTTTCCTGTGAGAAACAAAACATCCGCTCTCTTCCAGTTCGCTGACTGCAGCGAAACTTTAGGAAATACGTAAAGTGTGGATAGGCCCTTATCCCCTTCACCATAATCACTTTGCCAATGCTTCATCATATATTTTCGAAGGATATTTTTGGCTTGACATTTTGGCAGTTTTATGTTGAGTTGGACGTCTTTTGACTCTTCCTCTGTCTTTGCTAGTGTGTTCTCAACTTTATTTCTGAAATAACACACGTGGTACTTTATCCATGAAATTTTTATGTGGGGGTTTTCTAGAAGTATTTCGAAAATTTCCCTGGCAGTTCTTTTGGTGGTCTTTGGCTCTATTATCCACGAAAATTGTTACTGGAAGATTTGTCTTGATTGTAGTAGTTGCGTAGTTAACTGCCTCATTTAGGGCGAGCAGCTCGGTCTGAAAAACTGTATTGTCTTTCATCAATTTAGCAGACAATTGATGCGTTGGGTTATTTTCTTGCATCACGCAGAAAGCCAAGCCCACCCCAATTGGAGATTTAGAACCGTTCGTATAAAGGCGAATGCTCACTTTATTTGATCCACCGTAATCTAATGTAATTTGGTGAGGAAGAAGATGCTTGGGGGTATGTGTAGTCCAGCCAGTCAGTCTGTGTTGAAGAAAGAACATCTGGTCTGAGGTGCGAAATGTCTTGAATTTTGTTTCGGAGTCTGTATAATTCGGTTATTCTGGCATCCAGCTGTAATTAGAGGTTCAGAGGGGGGATACCCAGAATCACCTGGAGTGCAGCAATTGATGTTGTTCTATAAGCCCCTGTGATATCCAGAAGAAAACCTCTTTGAATGGATAATAAATTCCTTGCAATTCTGACCGTAGGATGAAGACACTAGACTCCAGCACCATGAGCAGTAATGTGCTGAAAAGTATTGCAACTTGAATTTAAAGAACGTACTTTAAAAAACATTGCTATTAAAGCCCTACCAGTTTCTTATACGAACCAAAACACTTTTGAATGAATACAATGGTTAATGGTTAATGAGTTTAAACAATGGTTTTTTGATGAATTTGTACCAAAAGTAGAAAAGCATTTAGAAGAAAAGAAGCTTTCTCGTCAGTCGCTTCTCTTGATAGATAATGCCCCGTCACATCCTGAAGTAGAAGATTTGAGAAGAGGAAATATTAAAGCAATGTTTTTACCGGAGAACGTTACTAGCTTTATTCAGCCTATGGATCAGGGGTTATCAATGATCTTAAATTGAAGTACCGAAAAGTTGTACTCACACATGTTTTGGAAGAAGACACTGCATCCTTGATTCAACAAATCCAAAAAATTAATGTCAAAAATGCTATGTATTGGCTTACTGAATCATGGGCAAAAATTAAACCGGAGACAATAAAGAACAGCTGGCATAATATCCTGACAACTAAAGAGCTCAAAGACAATAATAAAAAGAAAAAGAAAGAAAATCAAGTAGATTTTGAAATTAAAAATAGTTTTGAAACTACTCGGCTGTGAAAAGGTAACAGATAATTGAGTCGAAAAATGGCTTTACGGTGATGACGAAATTACCGACGATGCAATAATTCGCATGATTACCGAAGAAGAGGAAATTGATGAAACTGAAGATTTAAACGATGAAACAGAGAAGATCATTTCGCATGCAGAAGACACGGCAGCGTTAGATGTTACCCTTCGCTATATTGAGCAGCAACCAAATTCTTTACCAAATAACGTTTTTTTTTTTGAAAAGCTTGCGAGACAACGCAGCAAGAAAGAGACTTTCTGCTCAGAAACAAACAACTTTAGATTCAATTTTTTAAACATTGAATCAAGTAAGTGTGATGTTATTTTAAATACATTTTTATATTTACAAATCTGTGTGCTGGTTATTTTTTTTACTATTTGATCTCTCTATTTTTCAATTATACGTACATATATAAAACTGAATTTTTCTCTTCGATTTTATTATGTAGTTCACATAATCCGAGTTGGTGTCGGTCTCATCAACTCGGATTATCGGGACTCGACCGTATTATACATATCCGTAATCAGTGAAACATCCTGTATTTAAAAATGCTAAAATTGAAAATTATTTGACGGCACACAACGTTCCAGTTCCCTTAAAATACTTAAGAACACTGGAACCTAACACAGAATCACCTTACACATTTTAAGGATAAACACTGGTCATTATGTACTGACATTTCACGACTAATAATTGCATAATAACTGAATGGTAGTTCTAGAGAAATTATATCCCTGAAGTATTCTTTATATATAATAGAAAATATCTATATATACATATATTTAATTTAAAGCCACATTTAATGATATATTAGGTAACTGGATTTTAAAGGATTTAGTATTTGAAACGTTTCCAATTGTGGAAAGACAAATAAATTAGTTTCGAGAATAAGCTGACAAAGCTTCATATTTTGAGACTTCTGGGAGAGTGCATTCTGAAATTGTTTGTATTAGATTGTTAGAAAAGACATTTTGAATTAATTTATTCTTAGCTAGATGTCAAATGAAATAGAAACCGAATAAAATTGAAAATTCATTAATTAAAACTGTAAAAGTATGAAGTCATTTCAAAAGTGTAAGGATTAGAAGAAAAGTGCAAGGAGAAGAGTATGGATCATGATAAATTAAAAAATTATAAATTAAAAAGTATTTGTTGATGTCACGTAAAACGTAATATACATTTATTATGAATCATCATTTATTTATTCTAGAGACCAAATAAATGTCCTTAATATAGCTTCAAAACGCAGCGAAAGATCTACCATGTATGAGGCCTGGTTCAAATTAAATATAATATCGATGGTGAATCGTTCTGACCTGGTGTGGCCTGGAAGTTTGGACAGAGTTTGCCGGCACAGTCGTCCTCGTCATCTGACCAGAGTTCAAAATTAAAAGGTTTTTAACAAAACTGCCCCCGTCCTTTGTTGATTCGTAACGGGTCTTAATAAACTATTAAACTGAACTGCTATACAGTCATATTGCTCTTGCGGTATTTCTACGAAACATATGTAGTTAGGCGATATATTTGTGCCCTGTTGTGAACTTTAATCTATCTTGGCGATTGTATGCTAAAAATTATCGAAACTCGAAACTACAGGGGTCAGATTCGTAAACGTAGAAAGGTATAAATCTGCAAAAGAATTGCAACAAAGGAATAACCAAATCTAACAGGTTTTTTCAGTATCAATAGTCTGAGGTAGATAGCGCTAAATACTTTTCAGTTGTAATAAAAAACGAAAATGGAAGCCCCTCTCAAGGGAAAGAGCTGTATGTACTGTGGTTAGCGGAAACAAAATCACCGAAAACAGTGGGAAGAATGTTTTGACTGATGTACCATGAAAATCCACCAAAGGTGTCTTCAATTTATGTGTGGAGTTCAGACTGAACATTCTTACTACTAAACGAGCTCTCATAGAACTACATTATATTCCAAAAAAAGTTGTTGGATTTCTTCATTCTGCATTTCATTTCATCTTTATATATTTTTATTATTAATGTTTATTACAGCAAAATTCTCTCTTGGACATCCTGTATATAAATGCATAGGTTGTTTGCTTTGTTTTGATATTAAGACCACGTTGTGCTTGTAATATTTCTGAAAATATTTGCAATCAGTCAGCATCATATATTTCATCTACTATCGAAATGATGTTTATATAACGAGATGATGAATAAACAAATATTCGCACTGCAATTGCACAATGAAGTTTAAAATATGATCCAAAATCTAATTCTCAATATTAATCTCACTTTTAAAGAAGTTCAAGTCGCAATCATTTATTTATTTCTTCCTTTGAAATGAACATTTTAGAAACAACTATAAACATATTTCCATTTCGTTTAGTTCCATTAACGCTTTTCAAAATGTTGGTTTTATTTTTTAAATTTTCAAAAATCGAAATTAAATTTGTATTTTTCACTAATAATCCTTAATTTGTGAACAAAACACTTCTTTTAGATGTAGTATTTTAGGTAGGTAAAACATATTGATTATGTAACTGAGAAATATTCAACATAGAAAAATATATTTTCTTTAGAATTTTTTTGATAACAATATTAAATTTCAAAATGCCTCTGAGATGTTTTCGTCCTTCTGATCAAATAAACACATTCCTTCCTTTTAGATCTTTTGATTTTGTTTTATTGTGAAATCTGTAAGTTTTCTTTCGGAAAATAGTGTCCTTAAGAAATCGTTTTAAATTGAATTGTGTAGCCTATGAAGGAACTTTCATTCGATTTCCTGTTCCTTATGCTTCGCATCCCCCCTTTTATTTTCTCCTCTTCTTTTTTTTATTGAGATCAGAGTGAATTGTTATAGGCTTGGAATTCTGTATCTGACATCTTGGAAAACATTTTCGCGCTATTTTCCTAAAATAGCTGGTTATTATTAAAACGTGGTTATTCTCATAAATATTTGTGGCCATTTCGACGTTAAAATTATAATAGTTTATCAGTTTTCAATCAACAGCTTTTCTCTTAAGCAAGGATGCATATGAGAAAATATCACGATTCATGCAATTAAAGGATCATTAAGAAGAAAAGCAAGAAAGAATGATCTTTCATCCTTTACAATAGACAAAATGGGTTCCTATGAAAATCTGTCAATAACGAAGTGAATTATTTTAAAAGCTAAATTTCATTTTTCAAGTTACATTTTATATTATGTCTATATCAATTAAAAAATAACTAGGTCTAGACTTTACCTGCTTCCCATGAGCTTACAATTCTTCCTTTCCTTTGTTCGGAAAAGATCAAGGCATTATATATGTTGCGATAAAGAAAAATTCAGGAAAGTTAAATTGTAATAGGATGATTCAAAATCTCACAGATTAGCTGAGTGTAGCTGTAGCTAATTTATTGGAATAATAGTTCTATCAGCTCATGATAAAAAAAAAAACCAAAGATTAATTAATAAAAAGCGCATAATTTTTAAAATATACCAAATGTTGTATTAAAATTTTGTAATGTTTGAAACTCATTGCTAAGTAAAACATTTTATGCAACCCGGAAAAGAATTTTTACTTTATTCTGTACTGTAATGCAACCAACTTCTAGATAAATTAAAGAACAGTTATCTGAATTCATTCATAAATGTTTTAAGGAAATTTCTATAAGCTTGGATAAAACCTTCTATGATGTTCAGTTTCGGGACTGTAATTAGCATCGCTCTGCATTCTTAATAATTGAAAAGACTATTCACCAATAAATATCGTTCCAATAATAAAGATAAAGTTTTTAATCTTTTAAGAAACTTAAAGAAACATTTTCTTTTAATCTTGTTCTTTCGAACAAGCTGCATTTAAAACCAGAAGCGATGTTTTTGTTCTATGTTCGTCATATTTTTAGAAATGAAGCAGGCCTGAAAACACCATTGACTAAAAAGCTCCATATATTTTTTAAAACAGCACCATATAAATAAATACAACACACCTGTTTAAGAATTTACAGAAGATTTACCATATTATTTCTCGAAAAGTTGACAAGAAAAACTTTTTTCGATTAATCCACCATCATCAATATTTCTGAATACAATATCGTTGAGTTATTTTTCACATGATAGGTGAACGAACTCTGCGATGCGTGCACCAAGAAAACTGCGCGCGACACTTGGCATAACTTTATAAAGCTTACGAAAATATTTTAGAGTCTCTCTTGAGGTGGGATTTCATTAACCATCTTTCCTCAGAGTCATAAAATGCCAAAGCAAGGTAGAAATCGTACCTCGGTTATTCCAATTAATATATAGTTGCAAGAAACTCGCAATTTGCATCTCTGTCTTGGTTCTGATTTAAAGTTTCTAATTTCATAGCAAATTAGATTGAATTTCTCTTCTGTTATCTGAACAGTGTTACTTTAACTTCAACATCCCTATATTAAGAGCTGTAAATAGCCAGCAGCAATATACGAATCACATAAAATTTAATCCCCTGGAGAGATAACTAGCTTATAATACGAAAAAATTTAAAAGTTTTTTTTCAGTAATATTGTTAAGAAACAGCGAAATTTCAAATCTGAAGTTCAATTGCATCGTAAGGTCATCAATTTTGAAATTACAGAGCTAGAAATTTCCTTGGAGCATTTCATTGGAAACGATTCGAGTCTATGAGTTGTTAAGTTATAGTCATTTGAATTAAGATATTTAATAAGTAGCTAAAATTAATCAAACATAAGTCTCCTTTCATGCTGCTGAATTAGATACAATTCAGGGACTTTAAGGGAAACGATTTCAAACAATTTAACCTGAATACATTTAATCTACAACTAGGGTAGGACAAAGTGCAACAATTACCAGATTTAACATATACCATTTAAGTTTACTATACTGAAGTACAAAAAATATTTCATTAGAGTATTATGTCATTTAAATCCATTTTCTAAGTCTCATATTATCATTTCAGAACATACAAGATCTTGAATTGAAATGGTATTTCCCTTTTTAAGGCATATATATATATATTTAGAAATTCACGTGATTTGAATATCAGAAGAAAAAAATTAAAGCAAACAAAGATAAACTGTAGTATTTAAAAAAAAATCTCATTTTTCTTTTCGAATAAGGTAGTAGCTTTTTTCATTTCACTTTTACATTTTCGACGATAATATGTGAGCTTGATACAATATCTCTTTTAAACTATTCATCTTGCAGTTCGGGTATTTTATAATTAAGTTTTTTGTTCTCCGACGCTAAGGTCACACTGTTATGATATTTGATTTTTTCTTTCAAATTCTATTTAAATGATGATTTTTGAATTTGCTGTTACATGTGCTTGGCACAATGAACTTTGTTTAATAAACTGAGTAAATATCAAGAATATCAACTTAAGTATTAATTACACAGGCATCTAGTAGATTAATGCAAAATAATTATAATAAAAATAAAACAAACAATTATATCATATATTTCACGTTCATTAATATGTTTAGGATTTACATCTTACCCGCGCCCAATTCCGTAATCTTTAGCATCCAAAAATATTTATATTGTTTGATACTATCTAGATCTTGATCCAGAAATACAGATAATACAATCACCCGAAATCATTTTAACAGGTAGCAACTAATCACCCCTTTATAACTGTCTTATAGTAAACAGAAAAAAATTAAATATAAATGAAATCAACTTAGTAAAATTGTAAATGTAAGATAATTACTTTTATTGTAACTATAAAATTACACTTATATGAATTGCTTGAACGGAGTAGATTTTTAAGTTGTTATCAGCGAAATTTCTCCCTTTTACAAGAAGCTAACACCAATTCCACCTAAAACGCTCCTGAATTTATCTCCCCCAAAACTATCTCTGGCATTTCGGGCAAATCTTTCTTCTTGGTAGTAGACTGAATCTGTTTTAACTTTTTATTTCTCTTCGCAGGGTTTCTAACCCGAAAAATCAATGTCGTTTTGTCCACCCTCCAGATTCCTTGTAATTTCTAAAAATCGCAACTAATTGTTCCTCATGCCAGCAAATTAAATATTTTTCTTTTATCCTACAGTTTACTTATATTTATTTACAGTTTACTTGAAAATTATATTCTTTATTCAACTATCACGAAGACCGAAGAAGGTTCCGGGAATCAAGTTGTACTCCGCAATCTCTACTTTTGCTATATTGTAAGGTTTCCTTCCCGCGAGCAAACGTTCCCATGAGAAAAAGAGTGCCGTCCCTTTTGATATTGGCGGCAAAAAGCAGGACAGCTGCACTGGTCATCATCGCTAACGAGACGGGCGCCAGAATGCCGAGGAATCAATCACTGTCAGCGAGCACATTAGCGGTACCCTTTGGTGTCATCCCTGAATAGGCCGGTGGTGGCGAAACTCAAGAACCTTCCCAGAATAGGGGTTGACCACTAGGAAGGTGAGCTGTTGGTCAACGAGAGTACCATTATCCAGTGTAGGAAAATGTAGGCGAAGCTCCACTGCCGGAAGGGGTGTATAAAAACTGAATGTTCGAGAGAACGGAGGGCGGAGAGAAACGGATGAGGAGTCTCGAACTGGGTTTCAGGCCCTGGAGCACCGAAGAGTGCTGTGTGATAAGCTCGGATTGAAAGTCCCGAAGTAATTCGGACTTTGGTAAGCAACCCCGAGAAATCAGCATTCCCCGAACTCTCGGCTCATCAACTTCCGAGCACTCCTGGTAGTCTCGTGGTTCGGTATCACGTTGATAGGTGGAAGCTATCCATCCTGGGATTAATATTCTTTATAGACTAAGTGCCCATGGAACTTTTACGTTTCGAACTATGATTTTGTTGATTGACTTTGTATATAATCATATTTAATACAGACTTCTCTGCGAGAAGTGTCTCTTAATTATTGCTGTATTAGTAAAAGTACTTAGGTCAACCTAAGCTTGAATTTATTTGGTCACAGCTAGGCCAAGACATTACAGCAATAATAAACTGGTATCAGCGGTGGGATCGCTACACCCTCCCCTGCGCAGTATCTCAAGCCTTAGAGTTACTGGTCTGCGACTGTGACTCGGAAAATTTTCCAGTCACAGAAAACTTTGAAAGCATCGGACTTTAGAATAAATCCGGTGGAAGCACATCGCTTAAAAAGAAACGCCTGGAAAGCATCGGACTTTGGCAGTGAACCCTGGAAGCACCCCGCTGTAACCCTGGAAGTCCCTGGAACCTATTGACTCGTAGGCACCTGTGGAGCAGCCTAGCAAAGACGGAGGCAACCGGCTTGAAACCGTGGAGACAGCCTACTTCAAAGTGAATCTACTATACGGTGAACTGTGTCATCATTTGGTGTTCCCGAAGTGCCTCTCTCTTGGTCCCCTGTGCAATCTGCACCACGGAAAAGCTTTTTTCATTTTACCACTTTCAGAGGAAATTACAGTTATAGAAATGTGTCTAGAATAATTAATTCTAAAAGTCTAAGAGAGCTTTTGGTGACTCTGTGTGGAACAAATTTAAAGAGCTAAATTCTGGTTAGTAGTTAATTAATTAACTTAAATTATTATTGTTAAATATCTTATTGATTTTGTTTTTCTAAATCTTGAGAGTAGTGAAATATAAGATATCAAGCTAAAAATTTTCTTTATTAAATTTTTTTGTAGTTAAGCAAATGTGTAGGTTTAATGTACTAAGTTCATAGTTCATGAAGCTAAGAGTATTTGGTTTTGGGAGATCGTAGTATTGCGAATTCAAGTGTAGAATACATGTTTAGTGTAGGGTTACTTATTTATAGCTTGTGTAGGATTTTGCATTTAAAGGAATCAAAATTCATGAAAGTTAGTAGTAAAATTTCCCATTGAAATTAGAAAATTGATATTGAAATTTTTCATAATGTTGTGCTGTATTCTTGTTTAGTATTGTATATGAAAGTAAATTTTGGGTTTTGCTTTTTGTGCAAATTTTAGCGAAAAGGTTTAGATTTATTGATGCTTAGTTCTGCGTAAATTTTGTTTTGGGAATATAAGTTTAAATTGCTTGAGTTTAAACAATGGCCTTTTTAGCTAAACACCGCAAGGAGCAGTTAATTGCTAAATTAGTACTAATGATAAAAAAATAGACATCTGTAAAAAGGTTAAAGATTCCCCAGATTTTGAGGAGGAATTTGTACGAGGCTGTTTGGAGGAAATCGTCAAACAACGCGAAGAATTAAAGGCACAAGCTGAAGCCGCTGAATTAAAAAGGACCGAGGCTCTAAGACAAGAGCGGGAATTCGAATTAGAAAAAATGAGAATCTCAAATGCCGCAGAAGTTAGTAGTGTAGCTTCGACCGAAGTGAAAATAGCAAAAATCGGCTCAGTCTGAAAAATCTCATGCAAAAATTTGACGCGCAAGTTAGCGTTATATCCATGTATCTGGCGTTGTTTGAGCGTCAAGCTCGCACAGCAGGAATGGAGGAAACGGAGTGGGTCCCGCAACTTATTTCACTTTTGCCGTTGGATCCGGCACAAATAATTATTAAAGAACCAGAGGAAAAAAATGCAGGATTATCTCAACGTAAAAGAAGTTTTGCTAGACAGATTTAAAATGAAACCGGAAACCTTCCGATTAAAATTAACCCAGCATCAAATGAAAACCGGAGCGTTATGGAGGGAACTCGTTTTTGAACTTCGTAATTATCTCGATGGATGGCTCGACGGATTGGAAGTTAGAGACTTTGAAAATTTAAAAAATCTAATGATTTCCAACCAAATAAAACGTCGTGTGGTAGGCGAGGTGAAAGAGCATTTTCTTGATGAATGGGGAAAGTTAGTTTACCCATTAGTATTAGCGGAAAAAAGAGATGAATATGGATCTGTCAGGAGTAGTCGGAAACTACATAATGTCAGGATGCCCGAGCGAAAACCATTGGAAAAAGTTAAACTACCTTCACCGAGGAAGGAAAATAAAAGTAAATTCGTAGGCAAATCCGAACACCAATTTTGGAAAAACCCCACGCCCAAGAGGAATTGGAGAAACGAGAATTTTGAACGCCGGAAACCAGCCGCGTGTTACATCTGTCATTCGACGGAACATTTCAGGCCTAATTGCCCACAGTTAAGGAAAGATAAGTCAGCTGAGGTTGTAAATCATGTCAGAATGTCGGATTCAACCGAAAACCTTTTTGCTCCATACATGAGCAAGGCGCTAGTGAATCAAACAGAGATGTCAATTCTAAGAGACACCGGAGCGTCTATTGATTTAGTGAGCCGCAATCACATTAATTCTGAAGATTTAACAGGCGAAACTGTTTGGATTAGGCAGCCTCTGCATAAGAACTTTACTTGTCTTTCCCTCGCAAAAATTGAACTTCAAAGTCCTGTTTTTGGGAAGATAATCACAAAAGCAGCCGTAATTGATGCAAGCCTTGATAATGGGATATACTTATTAGGAAATAGGAACGCTCAATTAATTGAAGAGCAACGGAAAACTCCAAATTTAAATGCCGTAGTGACGAGAAGTCAGAAATTGAAAAAAGAAACGGAGGTTAGCGCCGTTATAAAACCCCCTCCTGAGAGACCTGTCCAGGACAAAAATCCTTCTATTATTGTAGCGGAAGAATTGGTCCCCTTCCCACTGCCGCAGGCAGAAGGAGACACAAATAGTTTATTGAAGGTCGATTCAGAAGCGTTCGCGTCCGAACAAAGGAATTGCAATAGTTTGAAGCCATGTTGGGTAAAGGAACGAGAGGGAAAGGGCGAATTTGTAAAGAAAGGAGATTTGTTGTTTCGGAAAAATAAGGATCATTTCGGAAATGCGAATTTGCAGCTGGTGATTCCAGCTTATTTAAGGAATGAAATTCTCACGTTGTGTCACGAGTCCACGTCCGCGCATCTAGGTGTGACCAAAACAAAGGATCGTTTTTTAAGACATTAATTTTGGCCAAACTGCGTCAAAGATACGGAAAATTATGTGCGAAGTTGTGATCCTTGTCAACGCATCGGAAAAGCCCGAGAGAAGGGAAAGGCACCTCTTAAACTCGTGCCAATAATTACAGAGATCTTCTCAAAAATTAATATTGACGCCGTAGGACCCCTTCCGATTAGTGCTAAAAATAATCGTTACATTTGACAGCTATTTGTATGTCTTCAAAGTATCCGGAAGCGATACCAGTCGCGGATATTAACTCGGTTTCGGTGATAGATGCCCTGCTAGAAGTTTTTAGTAGGATGGGATTTCCTAGAGAAATTCAATGCGACAATGAAACGTCTTTTGCGAGCCATTTAACTACAGAGTTTTTCGAACGTTTCGGGATTAAGGTGACCCACAGCTCGGTGCACCACCCGCAATCTAACCCAGTCGAAAGGTTCCATAGAACATTAAAGCGGTTGTTAAAAGTACTGTGTTTACAATCAGGAGAGGATTGGGAGAAAAACCTTCCGGCGACTTTACTAGCTTTGCGCACAGTGACGCATGAAAGCAAAGGATTTAGCCCCACAGAGTTAGTGCACGGAAAAAATTTAAGGACGCCTGAAGTGCTATTGTACGAACATTGGGTAAACCCACAGGAATCGGAATCCTCCGTGACCGAATACGTTTTCGAGCTTATAAATAGAATGATGCGGTGTCAAGACTTGGCGGTTGAACGAATGACGGAGGTCCAGGTTAAGCGAAAGGCCTGGTATGATAAAAACGCGGTCCGACGGAAATTTCAAGTAGGCGATCAAGTTTTAGTTCTCGCAGCCTATAAACCAAATAAAATGACGGTACAGTGGACTGGCCCTGGGGTAATTGAAAGTCAACTTTCGGACACCAATTACATTGTAAAAATGGCAAACAGAAATGATAAAACCCAAATATATCATGTAAACCTGTTGAAACCATACCATCAGAGACCGGAGAAAATTAACCTTCTAATTAGTGAAAGGAAAGAAACTCCCGAAACCGAATCAGACGAGTTAGGAATTCCGTATCCGACATCAGATCCAAATGTGCATGATTTCGAAGAAATAATTAGGGATAGCGCTCTTGAGGAACGACTCAGTCTCTCAGAAATCGAAGAGTTACGTAAACTGTTAGGCCGTCACCAAAAGGTGTTTTTAAATGAGCCAGGAAAAACGTATTTAGTCGAGCACGATATAGAATTAATCAGTAATAACCCAATTAGGTTGAAACCGTATCGCACCTCTCAGCGTCAGACGGAAATTCTCAAGGCAGAAATTAAGAGAATGCTGGATTTAAAAATAATCGAAATCGGTCAATCCGATTACACTTCGCCTATGGTCTTGGTAGAGACAGTCGGTAGAGAGCCTAGGCCATGTATAGATTACAGACGGTTGAACTCTAGCATACGCAATCAATATTTCCCCTTACCAAATATTGAAGAACGCGTGGAACGTGTGTCCGCGGCAAAGTTCATTACAGTGATTGATTTGGCAAAGGGTTACTGGCAGATTCCCCTTAGTAAAGGAGCGCAGCGTTATGCCGAGTTTGTGACGAATTTCGGAACCTATGTTCCTTTAAGAATGCCGTTCGGGTTAGTCAACGCCCCGTATTTTTTTAGTAAGTTGATGTCACAAGTGTTAGAGAATTGTGAAAGCTTCGCAGTCCCGTACTTAGACGATATTGCAATTTATTCGAATAACTGGGAAGATCATTTGAAACACGTAAATGAAGTTCTGAAACGTATAGGCGACGCAAAGTTAACGATCAAACCATCTAAATGCAAATTTGGCCAAAACCGCACAAAATATTTGGGACACGTCGTAGGTAGTGGAGTATGAACTCCCGCAGAGGAAAAAATTAAAGCAGTCTTAGATTTTCCCACTCCCACTTCAAAGACGCAAATTAAAGCTTTCCTAGGATTAGCTGGGTACTACGCGCACTATGTTAAAAATTCTCCGTAATAGCAGCCCCTCTAACCAATGTTTTAAAGGGAAAGGTTAAGAGAGAGAGAGAGTATAATTTGGGCAAAGGAATGTAACCAGGCATTCGAGGAGTTAAAGCGTAGATTGACCCAAAAGCCCGTATTGTACGCTCCTGACTATAAAAAAGAATTTATTGTCCAGAGTGATGCATCCGACCTGGGGATGGGAGTCGTGTTGTCCCAACGCGACGCGGAAAATGAGGAGCATCCCGTTCTGTATTTAAGTAAAAAAAATTCGGACGCAGAACAGAAATATAGCGCAACCGAACGCGAATGCGCGACCATTATCTATGCAATTAAAAAACTCAAGTATTACCTAGACGGACAAATTTTTACAATTGAGACTGATCACAACCCTTTGGTTTGGCTGAAATCAAATGCTGGATCAAATCCGAGGTTGATGAGAAAAAATTCTCACTAAAGGGGGGAGGTTGTAATGTTTCCTTCCCGCTAGCACAATTCCCATGAGGAAAAGAGTGCCGTCCCTTTTGATATTGGCGGCAAACAGCAGGAGAGTTGCACCTGGACATCGCTAACAAGACGGCCGCAAAAGAAATAGCTTCACAGAGAGGGCCGCCACAATGCCGAGGAATCAATCACTGTCAGCGCGCACATTAGCGGTACCCTTTGGTGTCATCCCTGAATAGGCCGGTGGTGGCGATACTCAAGAACCTTCCCAGAATAGGGGTTGACCACTAGGATGTTGAGCTGTTGGTCAACGAGAGTACCATTATCCAGTGTAGGAAAATGTAGGCGGAGCTCCACTCCCGGAAGCAGTTTATAAAAACTGAATGTTCGAGAGAACGGAGGACGGAGAGAAACGGATGAGGAGTCTCGAACTGGGTTTCAGGCTCTGGAGCACCGAAGAGTGCTGTGTGATAAGCTCGGATTGAAAGTCCCGAAGTAATTCGGACTTTGGTAAGCAACCCCGAGGAATCAGCATTCCCCGAACTCTCGGCTCATCAACTTCCGAGCACTCCTGGAAGTCTCGTGGTTCGGTATCACGTTGATAGGTGGAAGCTATCCATCCTGGGATTAATATTCTTTATGGACTAAGTGCCCATGGAACTTTGACGTTTCGAACTATGATTTTGTTGATTGACTCTGTATATAGTCATATTTAATCCAGACTTCTCTGCGAGAAGTGTCTCTTAATTATTGCTGTATTAATAAAAGTACTTAGGTCAACCTAAGCTTGAATTTATTTGGTCACACCTAGGCCAAGACATTACAATATCATGCTATATTTGTAGCGTGGATACGTCATTCGTTCTTATATATTTTTATTGTAAGATACGTGTTGAAACAAAGATAAGCATAAACTGTTCTCAGAACAATGATATTCCATTTGAATGGATTTTTAGATCTCTTGTGTATATTTTGCGTTTATCTTTAAGATTAATTCGCAGTAGTTTCGCACTCTTTAAGCTATTCATAGACCTTAGAAGATTGGGGATTAACGAAATTTTCCCCTTAATTACTCAGCGCCATTAACTAGAAACCGCTATTCTAATCACTCAACTTGCCGCCCCCAAATTCGCAAGTTTTTCTCTTTAGATTTTGTAAATTTTATTTATATAATTTAATTTGAATATTTTTGTCATTTTGAACACAAAATAGTTTAACAAGGTAAGTGAATTCCCTTTCGAAAACATGAATTATTTCTAAAACGTAGGAGAGGGGGACTAATGGCAATACATTTTTGAAGTTCCACTATAGCTTCTGAAAAGCACAACTTTACGATGAGCAAGAATATGAAGGAATACTTTTTCAACATTGTAGAAATAAAATAATAAATAAAAATAATTATATTTTAGCATTTAATTATAAAAACTAACGATGGAGACATTGGAGATAAAAAGAAACAGTACGTGAGCCTAGAGATCGCCAAGCCTAAATTGTGGTATGTAATTGTACACATTTCGATTTATGTAGTTATATCAAAAGTAATAATAGTTACTTATTGTCGCAAATAAATTTATTCTATTATATAATACATAAAAGGGTAAAGGTATATACAGTTTGCTCATTTATTTGTGGGGACGGAACATGTGGGACACAGACTATCGCAGTTTTCTTTTTTTAAAAAAAACTTGCTCTTGCGTAGCATTTTATATAATATATTTTTTCTTATTTAGTAATAACTGTGCGCTTAGATACATTGAAACTCCTATAGATGCGCGAGTAATTTCGGCAGCTATGGCCCTATCAAATTCTCGTTTGCCATACATTATCCAATGTGGTTAGTATCAATGAAATTAACTCTAACAAATATCCCACTAACTAATTCATTAATAATCCTTTACAGCCGCTTCAGGCAGAGGGATTAAAACAATAAAGTAAAGCAACAAATGTCTAAGACTGATACATTTGTTATTTACAGAAGACATCATTGTTGCCTTTCCGATGGAAATGAAACTATTAAGCCTATATTCATGCGTTTCGATCGGAATCTCTCTGCCAATAGCAGTGCACGGTGCAACGATTTCGAGAAGCGCTGACGTTCACAAATTACATAGAGGACACAACTGGTTTGTCCTATAACGACATCAGTGTAATTACCCGCATGTGTTATACTGAAGTCGTAAGCTAAATCCAGTCGGACAGCAGCCGACCGCAGTTAGTATTAAGTAATGGTTAGATGGGCAATTCAATTGTTATGTAGATGGGATACTGGCTCTAATCTATCGTGGTCGTAATATTTAGATAAATCTAATTATTTTTATAAATTATATTTCGTTTTATGTTCCATTTTTCAGAGATTATGTTATAAAGATATAAATTAACAGCATAATTAGTAAACCGATTAATAGAAATGGTATTTCAGTAAAATTTGCTCAAATCGCCCACTGAAATTTGAGGGATCGTATCAGTGGTGACCACATAATCAATTGAGAGAATTATTCGAAACGATCAGTTTTCAGCATTTAATATTCAGTAACAGAATTTCCATATTCTGAAGTTATGATCTTGCCTTTTTTTAAGGTTTTATAATGTTTTCACAGCTAAAGAATGTGAAGTTTTCCCTTTTACCCTATGTGTGGTATAAATTCCCAAAGCAGTATGCAGAATAGTTATACCACGAAGACTAACTTAGTTTATAAAATATGAGGCATTTCTGATCACTATGTAGAGAGCTTTATTCTGTCGTCACTTTGAACCACATCATGTGTGATTGCCAGGTTGATTTCTAATAATAGAAGAAAAAATAATAACCTTACTAGAGATGAAACAAACAGCAGGCGTTCTCTTTTAATGACTAGAAAATGGAAGAAACACGTTTCGAATACCTTCTCAAAACCTTTCCTAAAACGGTATTTGATCATTCGCATACACTTAACCCAGTGACTAAATATATTATGCCAAAATATCTTTTGTACTATTTACATGTGTATTGCAATTTTTAAGAACTGATATTTTGTTTTCGTGTAAATAGAATGTATCTCTTTTTATTTTTGATCCAATAATTAGTTTTTCAGAATTTGTTAATGTCTTCAAAATAACAATTATTTTTGACCCTCTAAACCGCTGCATTACACAAATCGACTCTCATTTTTTTGAAATATTGAAATACAGCCATTGGTTGAAATGTTTGACGGAGCGAGGCGAGATCTACGTTTTAACCCGACCGTTCAGCATTTTGTATGCCAGTCAATTTGTTTAGTACGCAATCATGAACAAACGCTTTGTTCGAATTTCTTCGAATCTGGCATGAATATTCCTTAAAGCATTTGAAAAATATGTATGTATAATGAATTTTGATCTTTAAAATTAGGTCCCAAGATGGTGAACTTTTCAATTGTTTCAATGTTTGGCGAGCACGGGACCATTAAAATAATTGAGTCATTTTGGTAATTGCGAGACATTTAATTGTAATTTTGTCACTACTGATAAAGGCAAATATTAAATTGCAATTTTGTTTATACTTATAAAAGTAGACATTAAATTGTTATTTTCTGAATACTGATGAAAACAGAAAATTCTGTAAATAATTCGCATTCCCTCCCCCCCAAAAAAAATGGTTAAACCTTTAAAGTTTGCTGCGAAGTGCAGATCTTAGTTTATTTATTTATTTTGGCCTCGAGGTCTACTGTTCACAGAATTACTAGTTTGAAATATCAAAAAATTCTTCTGTTTTAATGATTAAGAATTGATTAATTAATCAAATAATTTCAAATTCAGGAACTATATTAGCGCATCATCGAATTAAGCTCAACAGTTCATTTTCCCTGCAAGACTTTCAAAAGTACATAGAAATTGAATGATATAACATTTGTTCCGATATATTTACAGAAACACAACATTAAATGTGTTAGTTGGATTATGGGATATCATTGGAAGTTGCCATATCACTAGAAAATTAAATATGCACGCCTGAAATAACAAATGCAAAGTAAAAATTATAATACAACAGTAATTATTTAAAAATGTTTAATCTCTTGGCAGTGAAAAATTTCCTACTTCTCAATTAGAGGAAATATATTATTTGCATGGTTGAATCTTATTATTACTACGCCATAAAAACTAAACCGAACATAACACTAAAAATTGCACGAATTCCATTGCACATTCTGCATTCGAAAATTGTTATTTGAATGTGATACAGTTTTTGTTCTTTGAGAAATGTAATTCACTTTTAAATAATTAGGCAATTTAAAGACCAAAAGTTATGAATAAACTTATAATAATAAGCTGGACGGAATGAAATTCTTCCTTTTACTTTATCATCCCAATCAAGAAGTGATGTTTTTCAAAATATCATGTTTTAAAATTTTATGTTGGCATTTCTTTGTTGGAATAAATGTTTTGAACTTACATATAGACTTTTTTATCCATGGATTAAGCAACTAAAAAAGGCAAAAAACATACGGTGTTAGTTTTCCTAGAGAAATAATGTACTCTCCTCTTGCTCCATTACATAGATGCTGCATAGGCAGCATCTATGTAATTGTGATGAACTTTAAACAAACACTTCTTTTTTGTGGCCTTTTCACTTTTAAGCTATAAAATGTTCTAAACCAGTTATTTCTTACAAAAGAACCACTTCGGGCTCACTATTAGATTTCTAATTCCGAATATTATAATCCAGAAATTAAACTTTAAAAGGTTTTAATGGTATGATTAATGGTTTTAAGCTAATGGTATAAGCTAAATAATTGAACAAAAATTGCGCAAATGCACTGAAAAATTTGAACAGTTAAAAAACTTCAAAACTGGATGAATCATCAATGATATTTTTAATTTATGTTTTTAAGAAAAGAGTATTAAAAAAAATTGTCTTGTCTGGTAAATTACAAATACTTTAAACAAAACTGACCTTAATGCAGTTTTTGTTTGAATATTTAATTACCGGCGGGAAAACGACTTGTGCAATATTTTTCTCATGTTTTGCATACTGCGAACTTAAAAAATGATGCTTTCATGTCATTTTATTCAAAGGATTATATGTTCTTCAGATATTTAGCCTGAAGAAATTCAAAAAGAAGATGTTAAGGGCTCTGAGGGAAACAGTAAAAGATGTTTCACAAGAACCTACCGGTAGAGAATATTCTAAGCAGTTAGAAGAGAAATTTCGAAGACGGTATTAAATCTTTGTTAAAAAATTACAGTGCAACTTTATAAAAAAATATTTTAATTCAGTAAAGTAAATGAGATTTTCGGAATAAGATGTAAATTTATTTTGCTATTTTTCTTGCACTGACTTTTAAGATTTTGATTTATTTACGTGCCTGGTCTTATGCCTTTCTTGTGATTTATCCGATTACAAAATTATAATAGTGATCTATAAAAAAAGTGTGATTGTTATTCTTTTAATCTCACCTATAAAAGACAATTTTTAGATTGTGATATTAATTACACTAAATTTTAAACTTTTTTGGTTTCATTCGATGTTTATTTTAATTTTCTTAGATTTAATTTGTTCTATTCTAAAATGCCTCTTTGATGTTTCTTGTAGCGCATAAGTTAAAATTTTCAAAAAAGTTTAGGGGAAAAACGTCCTTTTCCTATTTCTTGCACCATCAGTAGTATATAACATGAAATGAAGCCGAAAACTAAGTTATTTCTTGGCAAAATATTTCACGAAGATCACAATACTGAACGAAAGATTAATACATTGCCACAGAAATTGCAAATTACTCAAGCAGTGTCTTAAAAGTAACTGCTCAGATGTGGTAACTGGGCCATTTTTGCATCCTTTTGATTATTATCTAAAATACGGAAATTTGTGACATACTCTCAAATTTATCTCAGCGTGAACAAGTGTTTCCTATGTACTGGAAATAAAAGAAACTTGATTATAGCAATTATTCGTTCGAAAAGAAGCCAATAGATTCAAAATTTTAGCCTGTTATTACATAAAACATGCTGAATAAATGCTCTTTATGCAAAATATTGCCGCTTTCAAGGAATGCTTCATCTGCAAGTACCAAAAATATATGCGTGAAGGTCAGACTATAAGTTTAATTACAACAGTAATGGTTAATTACTGTCATAGTATATTACGCATTTCACATCTGGAATTATCAACTATTTTCAAAGTCATCGAACCATCATCCACCGAAAGAACTGCGGTCGAAGTCTATTAGAAAACTGCAGAAAAGTCAAAATCAGACAGAGCGGCCATATAGATAAATATGGTAATCCATAGACGATTCCACCAATAATTTCCAACAACCCATTCGTCATAATTGCTCTGTTCAGTTAATGCAGCGTTGATAAATGAGAAAATGAAGTTGTTTTTGGAATAAATAATTTAATTTTGAGATGGCTTTTTGTTTTCATTAATAATTCCTACATTTCGATCAAAATAGCGTGTCAAAAATATAGAAAAATACCAATTGTAGGTGAGGGCAACTGTTTATTTATTGCGATCTCATTCTGTATTTATGGATCTGAAGACTTTCATGCCAAAATTAGAGAAAGTTATACTAAACATTTCAATTAGATGGGGTTTATTGAAATAATGTATCATTTTAAGGGAATCTGTTGTCTACAAAGAATATGAAATCTTATCGTATATATGAATCGATATCTTTCTGAATTCTTACGGTATTGAACTGGAATTTTTATATAAGTTGCCCTATATATCTGGCTCTTGTTGGCAAATTAATCTGTTGTCTCTGCAAATTGTTTCTACCTGTTGTTTACGTCCGTGTCCGACGTCATATGCAGAAAGCATTTCATTGGTTGTGACGTCGGGCGCGGATGTTATACTTAAGCTCAAGATTGTAAGCTTGTAATTCAGGGAATCAATGAATCAATCTTTAGTTCGATTGCTAAACAGTGATTATGGAATCTATCTAAATTTCGCATGGCTGATTGTGAGTTTAATTTTAAAACCGAAGTTATGGTTTTATATTTTTATCTTTAACCTGTGCAATAAAATGACTTTGTTTAAAGCATCGAATGGTTTCTTCCACTAATACTCTGCACGTATTCTCCATCAACGGTTATGGGCCCATCCAGATCAGTAGAGTGATGCCGTTTACGAATCTGAAGGAAAAGAAGTCGGATCATAGTTTTCCTGATTCTTTAAATCCTAATTTTGGTGACGGGTGCCGGCAGAAGGAAAAGAATTCGGAGAACAGATTTTTATTTTCCTGATTCTTCAAATCCCTATTTTCGTGACGGGGACCGGGAGTCTAGTTTGACTTATGACGACCAAAGATATAGGTCCTGTTGGAACTGAACGTTTCTACTTAATGTTATAGATCATGTTAGAACTGAACATACAAATATTGAACCAATCCAATTGGAGTATTTGGAAAGACAACATGCGGTTTTTACTGATGGACAGCGGATGTTGGTCATTTGTCGACGGAAGTGAGAGAAGGTTGGAAGATAACAATACGAGAAAGATACGAGTACAAGCAACGAGAGGACAGTGCTCTTTCAACCATTTACTATGGCGTCGAAGATCAGCACAATACCCTAATATCCAGTTTGAAAAGTGTATCTGAAGCCTCGACTGTACTGAAAGACCTGTTCGAACCCTCTTCAAGAGTTTCCATGATGCGTTTGTTAGATGAGTTTTTCTTAATCAAGTTCGATCCGGTAAAAGACACTACTGCTATTTTTACAGCAAAAATTAAAAGGATGGTCAAGCGATTAGCGAATGCATGGAACCCTGTAGATGATATGTACAACGCATTTCAAGTTATTAGGACACTCTCACAGGACTATCAAGGTATAATTAAAATTTTGATGTGATGGCCTGATAATGATTTTAAATTAGATAAAATTGAAGTCGATTTAATTGTGGAACAAAATCGTATTAAACAACAAAAAATGATTTGAGTAAAGTTTAAATTAACGATAATTCCTTTGGTGCTTATGTTGTTAATCATAAATTTAACAAACAGAGTGTTTTGGATAAATTAAGAGGAAAAACTTGTAAAATAAGCTTAAATTTATCAATTATAAATTAAAAAAAGAAATAGGGCCTTGTTATATTTGTAAACAAATGAATCATTTAAAAAGATATTGTAAATACTTTAATTATCAAACCTTAAATTTAAATGCTCCTAACGTACATTATTGCTTTGATAAATGTAATAAAACTGAAATTTTAATTAGAGGAACTTGTGTAAATGAAATAACTGATAATTTTAATTGGATTGGCGATATTTGCTGCAACACGACATTTTTGTAAAAATAAAAATTTGCTCTGTGACCTTAAATGTGTAGTTTGAAAAGCAGTAGGTGATTTAGAAAGTTATATAAAAGATGTAGATACGGTTAACATTTATGTTAAACTGAGTGGTAGAAAAACATTGCATCGTTTTGAAAAAAGTAACGTATTCTCCAAAATTGAGACGACATTTATTGTCAGCTTTCTTACTTGAAGAATTAGCATTTAGTTTTAAATGCGCAAATGGAATCTTGTGGTTCTTTGCACCAGAAGACAGGAAGTTATTTTTTGCTAAACGATGCAATGACTTGTATTTTTTGAAACCTAAATATGACTTGAAGAATATGTATTAAAATGCAGAAACTTCAAATGTAAAAGAGATAAAATGATAATTGTTCTGGAGATATTATGCATTGGCATGAAAGGTTTTGCCACTTAAATGTTAATTATTTGATGCATACTAGTAATGTTTCTCCAGCAAATGACTTACCCAATTTCAAAAATGAAAAACTGGATTGCAAAAACTGTAAATTGGCTACATCTAAACAAGTTTGGTTTAAACCTATTGGTAGGAAAATAAGGACCAAACTTTTAAAACTGATACATATGGATATATGTGGTCCCTTACCATTAAAATCTTATGATGGACCAAATATGTTTTGTCAATTGCAGATGACTTCTCCAGAATAGTGACTTGCTTTCCTCTTAATGAAAAAAGTTTTTGAGTGTTTTAAATCTTTTTATGCTGATGCTGAACAAGTATTGAATTCTAAAATTTTAAGTGTACGTTGTAATAATGGTATGGAATTTTTTCATAACAAATTTTCGAAATATTTAAATGATCTGGGTATTAGTTATGAAAAATCGAGAAGATATTCACCCGAACAAAATAGTGTATCTGAGCGTTTTAATTTAATAACTATATATTGCGTGATAGCAGTATTGAAAAATGTTTTGGGACGGAGGCATTAGTATGTTTTACCTATGCTAAGAATTGAATATGCCATGAATGTAAATCAAAAACGCCATATGAACTTTACTTTGGTCATAAGCCGACTGTGTCTACTTTTAGAGCATTTCGATGCCATGTTTATGTAGGAAGTACCAAGCAACTTAGAAATTAGTTACATGCTAAGCACGGGATAATGATAAGTTATGCTCGATCAACTAGAATATACTGTATTTGGTTACTTGAGGAGCAGAAGTTAACCGAAACTTGCAATGTGCGTTTCGATGAAATTAAAAGATCTGCAAACGGCATTTTAAAATTTCCCCGCACAAACAGTGCAACTAAAGAGTGCAAAGGATTTAAGGTAAATGAGCCTTTTAACTCATTAGAATATGATGAGGACTCAAAGAATTCGGTTAGGGCTTACAAGACTTTGAGTAGTGATGATTCGAATAAATTTCTCCCAGTTACGAAGGCATCTAATTTAAAGTCATGTAGTTCAATTCCTGTTCACAAAGACGCTATTTAGCATAAGAGTGACAAAAGATATGATGTTTATTATCGTTTTAAGGGAGAAAAAGTTAGATTACGATCTTCCAATGATGCAGAGAGATATTGTAAGGTACGACATACAATATGAAAAAGTTTCTTCGATTTTTTTCGGCAGTGGGAAATATTGTAAATCGTCTGGAGACTTCAAATGTTGAAATTTCAATCCCCCGACATTTCATAGATGCTTTTAATATCCCCAGTCTGATAAATGACCGGAGGAAATGGCAGAAGAGATTGGAGTAATGAAAAATAGAGAAGTCTGGGAACTAGTTTCTGCACGTCAGATTTCTAAAGTAATAGGATGCAGATGGGTTTAAACTTTTAAATGAGATGAAAAAGGAGAAATTTGTAGATATAAAGCTAGGTTGGTAGCCCAGTCATAGTCAACTGAAAGGAGAAACATATGAGGAAACTTTTAGCCAAGTTGTAAATTTTTCACTAGTTAAAATGTTTTTTTTGTGTTTTTTTTAATATGTTAAAATGGATTAACTGTCAGTTAGACATAAATTATGCATACTTAAATTAAACTTAAGGAGAGTATATGTATGAAAAAACAACAGGGGTTCGAAGATCCCGTAAAGATTGATCAGGTTTGTTGTTTAAAGAAAGCCATATATGGATTATACCAAAGTGGTTTGGATGGTATTCTGAGTTTGATAAGGTTTTTCAAAATTTAAATTTCTCTAAATTTGAATGGTGTAATTGTGTTTATACTTATAAAAAGTGTGTACTGCTATTTTTGTATGCTGACGACATTGTAATTTTCAGTAAATCACAAAAAAGACGTTGATATCGTTATTTTTCTATTACAGAGTAAATTTGATATTAAAGTTTTAGGTAAAATTCAGAAATTGTTGGGTATTGAATTTTGTAACATTCATGGTCAATATTTCATACATCAAAAACAGTATCCCAGATAGCAATTTTAGTTTGCAGCAAGCTTGCCACAAATTTGTCATGACAAGAGTGCAAGCTTGCAGCAAGTTAACGAAAGCTTCGAAGTCACCATGGAACGAACTTGCAGCAAACTTGCCACAAGCTTGTCGTGCAAACTCATTGCAAATTATAGCAAAAACAGAGTACGAACACAACCCGGGATAGAACTCGCAACCTGCAGATTAGTAGACAGACGCCGATACCACTCGACCAGTTCGGCTACGACAGGAGAAGATAGATTTCGCTAATACATCTTTCGCTTCGATTCGTATACGATTTATTTTAAACATTTTTCTTGATTTCATTAATTTTTTGAGTTGAGAATATGATTTGAAGTCAGAGAGAGAGCGATTTTCGCTAATAACTACGTTTTGCTAGTAGAATAAATTATGAAATTAGAGTTCAAAAGTAATTACGTTAAAATGGGACAAAATGTCTAAGTTATTATTTTTGAACAAACATTGACTGTTTTTTAGATTCAATTTTGTTTATAAACGTTAACATTTCAACATTAAGTAAAAGGCGATATAGTTTTCTTTAAAGTGCGAGTGATATATTTAGTAAAAAGATGGAAAACTTTTCAATTTTTTTTTTATAAAAAGTTTGTTTTTTTACAAATTATCATTGATTTATTGAATTAATAAAAAGAAGGACGGTCTAAGAGATGCTATTAAAAATCGGATGTTTTTTAAAACAGAGACAAAGATAATTATCTCTTTATTGTGCTATCTTTGCAGGAAGCTTGTTTCGCAAAGTTGCAGCAAATTTGATTTGGAAGGGAGGTGGCGCTATTTGTCACATCGAACTTGCAGCAAATGCGTTGCAAGCGTGGTTACGCGCTAGTTGTCACAGCGAACTTGCTACAAGTTCGATTCAAGTTTGACGCGTCAAATTTTGCCATGAAAAGTCAAAATCAAACTTGTTGCAAACTTACGTGCATTCTGGGATATAGATAAAATTGGTGAAATATTTTCTAAATGTAAATATCATCACGCATTACTTCTATTGCAAAGGGAGTTATTTTGTCAAAATTAGATTGTCCTTCGAATAGCATCGAATTTGAGTAGATGAATAAATATCGCTATAGAAGTCTTTTAGAATGTTTATTCTTTATTGCTGCCAAAACGAAACTCGATTTAAGTTATCCAGTAAACTTGTTATCTCAGTTTCAAGAATCACCTGGAATAAAACATTGGAATAATTTATTAAAATTATTGGGATATGTAAATGATACTAAAGCTTAAAATTAATCAACTAGAAAAATTTAGAATAAATTTAAAAATAAAAAAAATTTAACTTAAACTTGAAACAAAAACAATGAAAAATTTTATTTAAAAACAATAAGTTATATAATAAAATTTAGAAAATAGAATTTAAACCATGTTTAAGTAGCGGTCAATTGCAGCAGCAAACAAAAAACAAAGGACAATGAAAATCAATATCATACAACGACAGCCAAAAAAACAAAGATAAACTCGGAGGAAATCGAAATAAACAAACAAGGAATCCATTTTTTCAAGGACCAAGAACTTTATTCGAAATAGACTCAAAATAATAATTGGGAAATTTTTCTGTAATAATCTTGCATTACGCCAAACATTGCATCTCTTAGCCCGAAATTTCCCAACAAAAGACAAAGGAGATCTATATATCAAAAGGCATTATTTCAAAAGAAATAGGAGAAACCAAATATGAATATCAAAACGCTAATAAGATTGATTTAAAAATATCAACCATACGGCTTTTTAAAGTTAATCATCATAAATCAAAACTTACACCATGCCCTGAAAAATTCTCTCGCATAATCACAAACCCACGGTAAATTTCTTTTAAAAAGAAGTATTAGCAAATTATTAGAGAAATACTGGTCCCATGTCTCCATCTATATTCGAAAAAACCAAAACAGAAGAAGTAAAAAAAAGAGCTTTTTCAAGGAATGGAACTATTTAGACATATTAATAAAAAGCCCTTAGTTTCCATCTTTGCCTCAATGAATGAATGATTTTCCAGATTGTATATTCCACGGTAATAAATATCTTATTCTAGGATAAGATATTTAATACCGTGAATATTAAAAGGGAAATGATTGTCATTGAGAGTCTTTAAAAAAAACATTGGAAGCCATTAAAAAATCATTTCCGTTATTGAATATTTTTTTTAATTCTGTTAGCTTGTCTAAAAATTACGTTTCTAAAAACTCTAAAATCTATATTGGAATGATAATCACAAAGATTTTTAAGCTTGAAATTAAATTCAGCAAATCAAAGTTTTTTTGCTAGGTAATTTCAATTTTAATATCTAAAAAATTACCTTTATTTTGATGAAAGTTCGTTTTATTAAGTTTCAGTGCTTTTGGATAAAAATTAATAATGAAATCTAAGTTGTCAAAATTTAAAATAAGTAAATCATCTGTGTATCTGCATCCATAAATTAGATTATTTCTAATAATTCGTGCACGAAGATATTGGCTAGGGAACTGGAGAATGCAACACCCATAGGAATTCCTGAAATCTGTTTAAAATATTGAATAACATTAAAAAGAATTGAAGAATTGAGAAAGAAGCTGAAATTACAAATTTTGAACCAGTCAATTTTCTTAATAATAGAGTCGTTAAGAAACTCATTGCACATAAAAAGTCAAACTTCCATTAATTTATCATGTGGCAGATTAGTGTAAAGATTTTCGAAGTCAAAGGAATTTAAATTGTAGATTTTATTATTATTCAGGAGGTCCAAAACTTCAGCATTATTGCAAATAATGAAGTTATCTTCTTTCTGAATTCTATCTAAAATAATATTTAATAAGTTGAGGAAATGTTTACTGATAAAATAATTATAACATCCTGTACCACATGTAACAAATCAAAAGCTAGTAGGATTTTTATGAAATTTAACATTTGGAAAAAGATAAGGACAGTTTAAAGAACATGTTCGAAATTTTGATCCTTTTAGCAAAATCCAACATTCTTTTATCTAATTCCTTCTTATTGCAGTCTACTAGTCTAAAAGTTGCATTGGAGTAATATTCATTAATGAAAAGTTCCTTAAAGTAAAATTTGCATAAAATACAAAAATTATTCGCTGTTTTGTCTACAGTTGTAATAATAAATTTATCTTTTAAAGATTTAATATCTTTCAAAATCAATTTATTACCAAAAATACGTCTATTTTCACTGTAATTTTTATCAAAATAAAATCTGTTCGTAATTTCTTCTAGAATCTTATGTTTCCATTCTATAAACCCTTCAATTGGCCAATCGTATCTTCTTGCAACCTTGGAAATAAACAAATCTAAATCTTTGCAAATAGAAAGCAAAATCTTTTTGAACCTTAATTTTTCCCTGGGTCTAAATTTTGTTCCCCTCCCCATCAAATCCTGTAACAAAATAGAGTCAACAATTCTGAAGTCACCAATAATAATATGCCTTTTACCTTTATCAATAAAATTTTTATATTTATCATCATTGCAGTAGCAATGCGAATCCTTAATTTGATCTAGGCTTTTACTATGGAAATTATAGTTGCAAATATGTTTTTTTAAAGTTTTGCTATATCTAAAGGCAATCAAAATTTCTGTAATATCTTTAAGAAAAATACCTTTGTCTTCATGAAAAATTTTCAGAATTTCTAGATTTTCAAAATTTATGTCCAAGAAATTAATAATACAATAGTCATTATTTAAAGTTTTATTATTAATTTGAAAGAAAGAATCGCTATAGTCATTCTTGATTTCAAATTTTACAAAAACCAAAATTGAAAACTAAGTAAAAGAAGTTTCAAATTTAATATTGCTGAATGTGTTTGCTAGAAATCTTTTTAGCCTATTATTTTTTAAACTAAAAATATACTTTTTAATTTTAACAGAATTTTCCTAATTGTAGGCCATACTATAGTAATCTTGAAAATTCTGAAACTCTACCTCATATTTACCTCCATTACCCTTAACTCTCTGAAATCTTTTCTTTGTAATTATCTTTATTTAAAAAAACTACTACATTTATTATAGATACAAGAAGAATCAAGGTTAACAAGACCTTCTCCGTTTAATTTGCTATTTAGCCCATATGGGAACAGAGTTTTAAAGTTACAAATATATATATTTTCTAAGTCCAATCCATTATTAAGTTCAACAATTTTATCTTCAAGAATGCAAATGTAAATATTATCAAAGCCATGAAATTGAAAATGAACAAGTTCTACATCATGGGAGTCTTTTTTCTTTAGGTTATTATGGCTGATACATGATTATTAATTATCTTATTAATTTTAGTACTAGTTTGCCCATTGTAATTTAAATTGCATCCTTTGGAGTGCATCAAATAAATAAGATTTTTATTTTTTCAAAATATATTAAACTGATCATTTTCATTATCAATATGTTCACTGTAAGCAAAAGGGCAAGTTCTACATCTAATATTATTACATAATCGAATTTTTTTAATTTTTCTATCATCTAACCACTGTGCAAGTAAGTTTTTATCCGTGAACGTCTTCTGCATAGAACAATTCACAGTGCCCCTTGTTAAAGCGCGCGACGGGTCATGCACCATGATTGAATCAATTTTAGACATGAGCATAAACAAAAATCATCACCAAAACACTATCACCACAAAAACTTTTATGAGACCATTCCCGTTCGTCTTACATTTGGAAACATAAGAGCAAAGATAAAAAACAGAGTGGAAAAAACAAAGATAACAAAGCTAAAAGAACCAGGAAGACAAAGAAAGGAGAAAGCATTTAACGGAAAGGCGCAAATGCCGCACAAAGCAGAGAAATACAAAAGAGAGCTTAAAAACAATCAACTAGAAAAATTAGAATAAATTTAAAAATGAAAAAAATTAACTTAAACTTTAAATAGAAACAACAAAAAATTTTATTTAAAAACAATAAAATTAGATAATAAAATTTCGAAATTAAAATTTAAACAATGTTTAAGTAGCGCGCAATTGCAACTGCAAACAAAAAACCAGCGGGAGTGGTCTCCCCTAAACTTTCTCGTATACTTTCTAAGTGAAGATTCGTCAAAATCTCGAGTTCGAATTTTTTTGACGATTACAACACTTTCTCTTTGTATACTTCGTATACGAGAAAGTAAAACAAAAACAAAAACAAAAAAAAACCTGAAATCAAATATCTGTTGCCACGTTTAAAAAAAAATATTACATTGAAGCAGCCGCGATAAAATAGGCAATGCAATGAATACTAAAGCGAAAATTCTGCTTTGGAATTGAATTCCCAAGAAAACAATTTATACTACCACAACCGTAACAATTGCAAAAGCGCGTGAATAAAAGATTTGCTGAAATAATGAGATCGGTTTGATTTACAACAATAAAAAAATTGTTAACAATTGATGCTTGAA